>JAFBJQ010000109.1:14015-210381 GCA_016785345.1 Trinectes maculatus
AAAATATCCAATTTACAAGTTTGCACTTAAAACCTGTTGTTTATGGTGAAAAGAAAAAATAAAGTACATTTGTATTTTGTAACACAGTTGAGACATTTTCATTATTTAATAGCAGATTGAATTGAATTGAATTGAATTGAATTGAATTGAATTGAATTGAATTGAATTGAATTGAATTGAATTGAATTGAATTGTGATTAATCGATTCAGAACCTTATGAATCGAAATTGAATCGATTTAGGAAATTGGCCATGATACCCAGCCCTATTGAAAACCTATACACTTTTTAAGCAATTCTCAGCAAAATCAAAGTAAAATACTTGTATGTATGTATATTTAATATACTCTTCTACAGAGCAGATTAGGTTTGCAGTAATTGCGGTGTGCACTTGGCTTTATGCCTCAAAAAAGTGTAACAAAAGGAGAATGGCTTTTGTCAAATCACTGTTATCACTCACCTCATATTACCTTTACGCAGGTTACAGGTTATGTAGGGTATATACTACAGGTTATGTAGGGTATATACTAACTCTGAATAAACTAGGAAAATATAAGTTAAGAGAGTACAAAAGATGCAAAGACATGATGCTACATCAAGCTCATCAAGTATCTCCACTAAGATTTTACCTTGTGAAGCTCAGAAAAAGCTATTACTGAGAAAACAAGATCATATCTCCTTCAACTATCAAATGTCTTCATCATTAAAACTCTACAGATAAAAGACATTTTCTTTTACGAATTTGCAACACCATTATTTAGGGTTGGGTATCAATAATAATTCCTATTAAGCATTGATAAGAAATGGTTCGATCCATCGACATCATTAGCCTTTATGTTTCTCGATTCCATTATAGATTCTTTTCATTATGCGGGAGTGACCGGACCTTAAGTACTTATGATGGTGGCAACACCAACATATTAAAACATTTGTTGACACACAGCGTTAAATACTAAGAGTGTCATATGTTATGACCGACAAACTTCAGACAAGTGCATCTGCTGCTACTTCGCCGCAGAGCAAAGCTGATGAGGGTAGGGTTTGATTTTTTTTTGTCCTGTTCATATTAGCGCTTTCAATGACAGATTCTATAACGTTATTTGATGTAGGTGAAAGAAATGCTATACAAATATTCCGTAATTTGATCAATTTTAAACAATATTAGTCGTGGGCCAAGTAGCTCTGTTGACTGCAGTGTTACATCCCCAGCGCCACAGCCCAGAAACAGCATACACTGCTCTTGCTTTCAGCACTTTCAGCTACCCATTTGTGTGTCCAAGCATTTTCAACCCAATCTGAGAGGGTCTTTTCGGCAGCTGGAGGTACTAGCAGCCCTGAAAGATCAAGGATCCCTGAGAAAGTAGATATGCTTATATTTTTAAACATAACTGTTAAGTTTGTACTGATATATTTATTTATGTCCAGAGATCTATGATCCAGTGACCGTGTGCAAAGATTATATATTATATATTTTTATTTATTTACACCCAGAGATCTAGGATCCAATTTTAGATTAATTTACTTATAAACTAAATAAAATGTTGTTGACGCAGAAAACCTGTGAAGCCTACTTTTACTTCTTCCTATTGTATCTATTAATGAAAGATGAAAAAGAAGTAATGCATGTTTGGTATCTTTGACGGAACATGTCTCCACTGATGTGGATTCCTACACACATTATTTTTATTTGGTTATCGTTTTTTGAGAAGATGTTTACATATTACATTAGTTACTTTAAGGTATAAAAAATGCAGAATGCTATTCAATGCTCTCCAATTAGTACTTGCAGGTTGAAAGGCCAAATGGTACGACATTACCAGATGGAACACTGGTGCTCCACATGCTGGCCATATGTCACAGCAAAGCTCATCTCATTTAGCAATAAAAGGAGGTGTTGTTGGCTGAAAGGACATCTTCCACACAGATCATCAACTTGACACAGTCATATTTCTTTAAGTGGAAATTTTACTAAAGTGGAATGGCCATCTTAGTTGCAGTTCAATGAAAAAAGCTTGGCAGCACTTTGGACCTTTGAAAAGCTGCATGACTGAATGACATTCTCTGACAGCAAATACAAATCTGGCATTACCTTCACCAGCGTGGCTACGTTTTACAAGCAACAACAACAGCAGCATAACAGAGAAACGCTATAAAAGCCCTGCATTAAAAGACAAAAAAAAGAAGACAAAACAGCCTCAGTCTTCATCGCTTCCCTTCTGCAGGATTACACTATATCCCCAGTGCTTGCCTGACATCTAGTGGTCAACGTGGGTTATGGAAATATTTATTGAATGTGCCTCATGCCAGTGGTTCCACACACAAAAAGTTGTGTAATTCACCATACACTGAGGCCACGCATTATGGGTTGTTGTCAAGTTATATTTGGAATACACTGCATAACAATTTTACGTGCATTTCAGTGCGTATTTTTCAAAGAAGGCATATTTTAATGACGCTACATAAGCCCCTTTCACTCATCAAGCTAACTAAAACAATGCAGCAACACACAAACATGTAAGGTATTACGGTAATTACAGCAACATAATGGTAAATCTAAACATACTTTACAATGCAATTCTCCTGACTGAAAAGCCATTGTAAATACAGTCACTTTAAATCACAAATGGGTCCTCAATGCATTCTTGGAAAATCTCTGCACTCTCTATACTGAGTGTTCACTACTATAAACACACTATTAGCACGAAAACAAACTATATAAACCAGAATGAAACACTGGAAGACACGAACAGACTCGTACTAAAGCGCTTTAGAGTGAAGGAAAAAAACTACATACGCGGCTCTACTAAGCTGCGGATTTATAGTTATATTTCCTTTTAACACCATTTAACTAACGGCGACCATAAAACCAATTATACCGTTGCACAAGTAAGTTTTATGTGGCGTCAGAAAAGTTTTAGATCGTCGCTAAGCTGTTGAGGTTGTAAAGAGCAGTTAGTGAACGTAGTGGATCGTTAATTTTAACCAGTAATTAGTTTAAAGAGCCAAAGCTGCGCCTTGTTTACGAAAACATGCCTCGCGCTGATACACGGTTAATACACAGCTAATTTCCGCCAACTGCCGATACAAGGACACAACACCAGACAACTACATCACTGTAAATCCTTACCGTTAACTGGAGAGCACGGTACAATACAAAGTGTATGAAAAAGAGACAGAGACACACACACAATCAAGCAAGAACATTTTCGCAAACATGAGGTTTTCTCTGTTTGTTGCTAACAGAACTTACCTGTGGGCTGGCTGCTCAACTGCCACAAGCCATGATAGAAATAACTGTTTGCTATTTTTGTGTGAACATGAGGCACGAAACACACACACACACACACACAAAACAACACTGGCTTTCTCCGAAAACAAGTGTACTCCAGCAGCGGTCACCTCCCAGCGGGTTTCCCGTGCAAACGCCACAGGTTGCCCCGACACTAATCAAGTAAAACCTGCGCGTGCAGCCGAATGGAGCCGAGTGCAGCCGAGTGGAGTCTCGGCTCCTCTCGGCCGCATAATAGAAAATGAGAAAACCCAACAGCGTGAAGTTGCCCTTTTCTGGGTCTGGTTTTGTAAACAGTTAATAGGAAAACAAACAGAATGGTAATAATGAGGGAAATAATGAAATAACCTCACAGCTGAGTGTGGCAGACACACACGGAATAGTAATGGATTAAAAACCCAGATAATTATGTATGTAAAACAACCAGAGAGAATAAAAAACAACTAAGGGCATAGATAATACAACAGACAAAACAATATGGAGAGGCGAAATAAAAATGTCAGTGACAGACACAGGTGCGCCATTGTATAAAAAAAACTAAGCTTATTTGGAAGGTAAAGAAATATAAGCGTGGAGAGAGAGTTGTCACTCATCGCTGAGGTGAGGAGTGAAAGAAAAGGGCTACTATGAGATAGACAGAAACATTTTAGTCAGAAAAATGGATAGAACTTACTGAGGCTACAGTCTATCCTGATACAATCTGGCGGGAGAGAGAGCGAGATGGTGAGTTCAAATAAAAAGAAAAGGACAAAGAGAGAGACAAAAAGAAAGAAAGCAGAGAAAGGATAAGGAGAAAAAACATTTTACATCCTTCAAGGTACATTCTGCAGACAACCAATAAATGCTCTGAGGCCACCATCCGGGGACAGGCTCTGAGTCAGGATCACCCTTTTCCTCCATCAGTTCCCTCATCCATCCCTCTTTCCACCCATTATACCAAAGCACAGCAGAAGACAAGCTTTAAACATGGGCTCTACACAGCAGGACAGCATGATGCAGAGTCAACATCATGGTGGCTTTAATCTGATCACATCATTATCACACACTGATGTTAGCATACAAATAATAAACAATTGTTTATTTGAAATTATAAGGTTCTGTCCAGATGAAATCCATGTTTTTCATGAATATAAGATTAACTAAGTCAGATAGAGCCTAATAATGTCAAAATTAGACACAGCTGATGTCATGATTGATTGCCCTGAATAACTGCAGGTGCTTGCTATTCTTGAATAGGACTGTAAATAAACACAAATAGACATAATCTTCACGCAGTGTACGAATACAGTTCTCCCTGTATGCGCTGTCACTCAAGTAGATACATTGTTACACATTTAAATTCAGCACACTTTCCTGGCAATTTGAGAAGCGTTTGACTTCTGCAGCACTTTGGACACGAGAAACCCAACACTGAAAATGACAAGAAAGGGTGATCTGCACATCCCAGCCACCTCATGCCGCATGCACACAAACCACAAGAAATAAGACCCCACTGTGTACTATTTTGAGTGGTGCAAGAAGGAAAATACAATGAGAAATAAATATAAATTTGCAAACTGTGTTGTCATCATGTTGGATAAGACGCTTTGACCTTCAATTAGAAGCATTAGGTCATAGCAAAATGTTATTATACATGTAGTTTAGTTTAGTGCACTATAGCAGGGAAATTACCTTCCACAACGCTGACACCCCCTTCCAAACTCTGATGGGTAATAATCCCTTTGCATGGATCACTGCATTATCAAACTGTTATTTCTAACAGAATCACATTTTAACAATTGTATTTAATACTACTCTGCATCATAGAGTGGCTGTAAATTACATGTGCATTGGGCAGTGTGGCTGGGCAGTGGTCTCGAGCTGTCAACCGCTACAGAATAGTGGACACAAACAGCCAGAGACCGATGTCACTCTGCAGAGACGGGGGGTCCCATGACATTACATCTGACAGTGTTAGTGTCACAACGTGACACGTTACACAGGTTGTCATCAGTATCTGTCCAATTAAAGCTTTTCTCTCTGAAATAAGTAGCTGAATTTTAACAATCTTTTAAGGACTAACACATAATGTATTAGTGGTAGATAATTAGTTACTGATTGTGGAATGCTTTTCATATTTGTTGTGAAATCATTTAAATGACAGAGATATATGAAATCCTGAACAGAGCTGTCATGTCAGTTACCATTAGATTGGATTTATTATGGGACCATGAGGTTTATACAGATTATTTTGAAGATTTCATGGATGAGATTAGATTATAAAATTATTTCTGGCAGGTACAGTGGTGGCCGCATGGACAGTAAGTACAAATGTGTGTCAACTACAGCTGTGAGCCGGTCTCTCTGACTGTTTGATCCAAGGGCCGCAGACATACAGGCCGTTGAAGGGATGAAAAGTTCCATCTTCGAAAGCCATGGCCAGATGTGGTGTTTGTAAGAGAGCGAATAGAGAAAAAGAAAGTGAGAAGGAGAAAAAGAGGAATGGCCACCTTTGTTTTTCTTACTGCCCACTTCCTGTCTCTGCGGTGGCTTAAACTCCTGTTTTTAAAGATGCAACTCTGTACACTCCTCCTTGCTCCCTGCTGAAAGACTGTCTCTTCAGAGGACCAAGACAGACTTACGGTATCCAGAGATGGAGGGTCATACCCATTTCCCCCAGGGGACATGTTGCAGTGAAATGTTTATAAATCAAAAGGTCTGCATTCATGAACAAGTTATAAGAGGGAATACTTTTGCTCTCTCTGAGGGACCATCCATTCCTACAAATGTTTCTTGAATGTTCTCGACTCTACTCTGAGATTGCCTTTCAAACCTCTTTACGTCCACTTTCAACTGATCTGTAATTACTTGTGATGTAGGATGTGCATCTTGTCTCCGCATAGCCTCCGGGCAGAAGTGGCATTAGTCAGCCCTTCAGCTTACGCTACAGAAAGGGGAGCGGAGCAGGACCACAAGGAGAAGCGAAACAGGAACAAGGCCACTTTGAAGCTTTAGAGACAGGTTAGTGGGTTACAGCTCAGGTCGGCCAGGAGTATGGCTACAGATGGAGCTTTTTAACAGGTGGTGATACTGTGGGGCTTCACAGGGAACAGAAACAAGACAATGAGTGAACAGGAGAGTGTCAGAGAGTATGACACAGAAATGACTGCAGGGTGGTTCCCCTCCATGGATAAAATGACTGCTCTGGGGATGCCTTTTAACATTCTGATCTTATCGTCCTTCAGCAAGCACTTTATACATTTGTGGAGGAAAAATTTCTGGATTTATACCTCAGTTTTCTCAATTAATCATAGCCTTTCAGCACTGTCAGCAGCCCCTGTGTACACTGCTGAGCAATGATGGGCATAAGTTAGCTTGTAAGCTCAATGTACCAACTATACCCACTACATGAAATAAAGTGTCATCTATTATACATGATAAATCTGATGAAACTGAGGGACAAATTTAGAAGCTTCTTCCCCCCCCCATCACTTTAATTTCAGGGGCATAGACAGTGTGAGGACGAGGAGACAGAGGATGCCAAAGGAAAGGTGAGCAGGGACATCTGCAATGAATCACAGTGGCCTACCGAGGTTCACAGTGAGCTTGACTCGGCCTCCATCGAGCTCCAGGCGCAGGGTGTCCGCTGACTCCTTGGAGGTGGTGGCCATGAGCAGGCCATACGCCCGTTGAGACATGAAGCGTACTGCGACGTCCTCAGCCTCAGTATGCATGGTGACCGGCATGATGATCTTCAGGTACATGCTGCCATCATAACTCAGCACTGTTGCTTCTGGACAGGGGTGAAGGAGAGGACAATAGAGCAACAAAGTGGGTAACTCATTACAGACTCAAATGAGCCCAGACATCACCTGGATGTGACAACCCAATAGCAACAGCCAATATCTAGTGGCAGTGAAAAAACACAAGGGAACATTGTACAAACTTGGTTTCCATGTATTTGTTTTGTTTTACCCTTTAACATTCATTTCAAATGTAAACAGAGCTACAACAAAAACGTCTAACTGTCAATATAAATGTATTCTCATAGTCACAACATAAGGAGCGGCATTACGTGAGACTGTTGATGAAAACGATAAGAGAATCAGAAAAACTTATCATATCTCTCCATAGATAACATCATGTCATTTACCTAATAAACTACCCAAGAAAGAAAAGTGCAACAATAACTGTAGTGACAGGTCCCTGAGGACTGCTCTTATTTTGTCATGTGGATCAATGTGTCATCAGAGGCTAACACAATTCACTGTCACAGGTGGAATTCACACACTTTGAGAATGTGCTAATACTGCTAAATGTAGAAATTTTCAAAAATTAAATACTGGACTATCAGACATCACCTACTTACCTTAAAAAATGGATATAACATAGTGGCATTCCATCAAAACAATCAAAACAATTGATTGTTCATAAGGAATATTCATTATTTCCTTAACCCCTGCTCAAAACACCATCAATGCTTTTAATTTTATGTGGCTTGGAAGAATCGTGTAATGTTCTCTAGGTTTTCCTCCTCTGGTCAATATCATTGATTGTCCTTTCGCTCTATATCTCTTAATCTGGAGAAGTGGCTGGTTATAAGAACGGCGTCCTCTACCATATCCTGCACTAACACAGAATAACACTAGATGGCAGAAGAGTATCACTGAAATCTCACTTGTTATCTGGGCACCCAAAGACAAAACCGTTAATACAGCACCCTTCAAAATAAAGACATTTCCTCCTCTACATGCACTGTTCTCGTTTAAATCCAATTCCTCCTTCCCTCATTACCTCCCGTGTCCCTCAGAAGCCCACACTGTCATGGCTCAGTCAACCCCACGGATTTGCAAAGACGAACCTTGCAGTGAGGTGTCTGCCGCTAATTGGGAGGAATCCGACATACGTGGTGCTATTTGACTTTCCCACCTTGCACCACCTGGGTTTGTATGACTGCCACAGATGGTGGCAGTGGGCCTGGCTGCTCCTCCTCACCGCTGCCAGCCTCTCAAGGCTCCAGCCCACCCAGACTCAGGTGGCATTTGGTTCACACACGGCTCCCTGCGGAGCTCTTGCTCCTACAGTACAGCAGCTGCTTGGTTGTGTCACATATGAGACAGTGCACTGTCAAATGTCAAAATGCATATTTTACACTTGTTTTCCTGCTTTCGGTTTATTGTATGAATTGAAAGACATTAATGATTGAAAGACTCTCCACTGGTACATATTTGGACCATCTATGATTCCCTTTGTATTCTCCAATAATGTTGATGTATGATGCTTTGATGATGAGAAGCGCTTTGTTGCTTTTCGCATCGAAAGTTGTTTTTTACAATTTTGTTGACAGTGTTGATTTGAAGGTCTTGAACCCTGCACCTCTACAGACATCAATCCCCTGCACCATCACCCTCCTTACCTATTTCACAATTAGTACCCAGGTATCCAGTGCCAGTACAGTCACAGATGTAGCGGTTCCAGCCCTCTTTGCACAGACCCCCATTGCCACATGGAGTACTGCTGCAGCGCTTCTGAAGCTCACGGGTGCAGAAACTACTGACACCCAGTGCACTCTGGATCTCAGCCAAACGCCGGACATCGCGGCTCTTGCCGTCAATGAATAGATCGCGGACACAGCCTACATAGCCATAGTTGAGCAGCGCCGTCCAAACCTCTGGTGGCAGGATGAGGTCAGACTTAGACTCAGGCAGTCCACCCAGGAACATATCACTGTCCAGGTCCAGGATTTCACTGCCCTCTGGGGAGCTGAAGGGCATGCTGCGGCTGTTAACTGAGATAGATCCTAAAAGACAGAAATGCAAACACCATAAAACCAGCTCTACATATCCACTTTGTATAACCATCCAATATATATTTGACCAGTTAACTACATTATTTGCATAACGGGTGCAGCTTATGTCGACATTTGTATTAAGACAGTGACTACAGGTGTGTTTCAAAGACCTGGAGAGAAAGGTGCAAACAGTCGAAAGCTTTGGT
Source organism: Trinectes maculatus (assembly GCA_016785345.1). Classification (NCBI taxonomy): domain Eukaryota; kingdom Metazoa; phylum Chordata; class Actinopteri; order Pleuronectiformes; family Achiridae; genus Trinectes; species Trinectes maculatus. Next base: position 23,279 of record JAFBJQ010000109.1, read on the forward strand.
TGTGTGGGTTGAAAGCAAAGTGGATGAGTGAGTGGGCAAATAAGTGAACAGATGTTAAAGAGGGGCAGTTAGTGGATAATTTAGGGACATAGAGCAGACAGACAAAAGACAAGAAAATAAGATGGTAGGGTGTGTGCCTGTGTGTGCGTGTCTGATGTGTAACAGGCTAAATGGAGGAGAAGGGAAGCATAATGCAGCAGGGAGTGTGTGAAACAAAAGGCTCTCTCTCGTTCTGTGATTAACGACTCCGTCTTAATTTTCTATTAAAAGCCAATTACAGCAGGAGCAGCGGTGAGATCACATGCATGCGTGCACACACGCACACACTCATTCACACCCTTCCTCATTAGAAGACGTCATTAGGGTGAGATATAAAGTCCAAGGTGCTTGCCCACCTACAGATCATTCATCAGACACTACACACTCCAGCGCTCCAGTTATGCCCACATGCAGTCAGAGGCATTGGAATGCACCACGCAGGTATGAATAAATAAACCTACATTCATAAATAATACTGGATGTAGCACTGAGAGTATGCATTAGGGCTAACGTATGGCACTAGATTGATTTGGAAAATGGCAAAAGAAAATAAGTCTGATTTTTCTGATCTATCCAAAGACTATACAAAATTAAATGAAACTGTAAAAAGATTATATATGAGTAAATGCACATGCATAGTTGCAGTGGTACATTATAAAGCTGCAAGCAATATCTAATTAATAGCCTGGCATTCATTTTGGTTGACACATTGTAAATAAATGATAATGTAACAACACTTGATGAGATTAGCAGCGCTCACCTTTCCTCCCTTCCCTCTGGAAATCCACGTGGCACCATTCACCATCATTGACCTTCTTGTTGCTGGCTTTCAGCTTTGTTTTTCCAGAGCCCATATCGATCAGCAGATACAAATACCCGTCCAGCAGCTCCATGGCAAAGTAATCAGTCTTCAGCTCCCTACCAGGTTTCTGCTCTTTGGGACTCTGTGGACGGCCATGACTGAACAGCAGGAGGCCACTGGGCTCTGTAGTGCGGAAGTCAAAGGAGATAGAACCCGTCTTCTTTGTGTTCCACTTGGGCAAGGAGATGTAAGACTCAGGGGTCTCAAAGGTAACCGGGTCCAGGGCTGCAACGTCCTCACAGCGGAACACCAGGTCCCCGTTTAGGGTGATTTTAGGGTCGCGCTCAATGGCCAGCCGTGAGAGCTCCAGCTTAAAGTCGTTGTTCTTGTACACCACCTAGACAGCAGAGACGAGAGCAGGAGGATTCAAGGTTACCATTCTGTATAAAGAAAAGTGTGGTAATATTATTGCAGTCAAACACTGCATGTAGAATTGAATTAACATTTTAAAATGGAGTTTTCTACTGCAATAAAGCAGAATGAAGCTGCAACAGTGAAGTTTACAACACTCAAGCCCTGCAGATGCATCCTAATTGCGAAAATTAATCTCAAGAGTCAATTATGAAAGCTGCAGAGAAGCTTGTCAGCATGCGGGAATGATGAATCAAGGCATGAATGAAGTATAAGAGTTGCTGGTGAAAAAGCAGCAGTGTGACACCATCACTGAGACACAGCACCACAGGAGCTGACTTTCAATCTTTTAAGTGTAAGTCAGATGAAAGCTCAATTTACTGATGCTCCATGATGCGCTTTATGACGATTCCCTCATACAACTCTGAGGAAACACATGGGGCTAACACGTTGCTGAGGGCATGCTTTCTTTGATTCGACTGATGTTTGTTAGAGCTGCGGTTGTGTGGGTTGTTCAAGTGCTTCGAGCTCTGATCACTGTTGTGTAAACTCCCTCTCCGCTTGGTCAAATCCATGAAACTATTTGTTGTTGTATGAAAAATGTGGCTTGGATATGTTCCTGTAAGCGCAATTAAATAAAAAAGCAAATAAATAAATGAATGAAATAAGTGCTCTGGGGAGTTTCCAGGCACAGGGAGAAGTGCACATTGCCTACAGCCTTAATGCAAATGGGTCTGACATCCTTTGATGAAATACGGCTCCATATTGTTTTAGCTCAAAACGTGTGACTATTCCTCACTGTGAGCATTCATAATGGATTATGTGCTAAAGGCAAAGTAAATTATCCTTGTCTTTCATAGTTTTACTTTCCCCTTTATTTGCTGAACACTCCATAGGCAGAGATTTGAGGGGATGTCCCGAAGGTAATAGTATGAGCAGCTGAAGTCTTTGTGTTTGTTTGATTGTTAGGTTGTTTATTTTCTCTGTGTGTATTTGTGTAAGTTACTTGCTCTGGTGTTCAGAGCTTAACAATGTTTTGCTAAAACAAGAGCCGGTATCATTGGGTCCTCACGGTTAAACCTGATCACCATTAACCAGGGACCTGACTCCACAACACTCTCATTCAAGCTAAATGGTTTTATATCAAAAGTTAAACATGTCATGCTGAATTATTATTATCTGAATATATAAGCTACTCTTTGCTATTGTATGCATTGGCCCGTCTGTTTTCACAATTGCACTAGTGAAAAGCACACCGTGTGTAGTATGGGTTTCTGTATTGGTTTTTCACAACTGAATTTCACCAGACCGCTGATGTCTTTCACAGTATCTCTCTTCAATGCCCTCTAGTCCCCAACACTGTGTTTCACATGTATCCGCACTCTCTCCCTCTACCTCTCACTCTCACTCTCATCTTCTCTGCAGAGTACCACACCTACGCACAGGCACAGAATGAAGCACGAGCACACAGAAATGCTGGGTTATTCTTGCATCTGAGCTTCCTATGGTTATCTTCTGCATGGGCCACACTGCCACATGTACTGCTCACCTCATAATGTCATCATTAGCAGAGATTAGTCCTGGTAATTAGGCATGATAACACTAAAACAGCTATTAAGGTGTGATCTCGCCTGGATTAAGGTGATAGAAAAGGAGAGAGGGTAGGTGAAAAGGCACAGGGGAGGAAGGAGTACATAGACTTTCATTGAATTTATTTTTACGTATTTCTGTTTATTCACGTCACTCTGCTTCTACAAAAATATCACCCTGCTGTTATAATATTACAAAAAACCCCTTATCAGAAAGCTCGTATGAAAAGGATGAAGCAGGAAGTAAGGCTGGAAACATGCTGCACTAGATGACTAGATGCTTACTACAATATGGCTCTAATGACTGATTTTCAACAACAAACATAGTCTAATGTAGTGTTGTGGCTTCCTCTGCCATTACTCTCTACTTCATCTAATCTAACAGAAGTGGTCATTAGGTACCTGGGGGCTGCTACCTGGACCTAGTGTGTGATAAAGGACAATGAACAACCTACAGTATATCTACTGTACATGAAGACAAACAATAACTGGTTCTGGTGTCATTTAAAGTCTAATCAACTCCAGTACATGTATCTGAACATTTAGTTACTTTATAATGAATGTGCTCAACAAATGGAGGCAGGCAGTTAAAATTAGCTTCGGTATTACATAAAGAATGATTGGCTGTTGATGAGTGTGTAATTATCAGCAAATACAGGATTTGTTTCAAAGTGCAGATGGCAGGTGGTACATGACAACCACCAGGAGACGACAATGACAAACAAGCTGAAGAGGTGGGTAACAGAGGATGCATGGTTTAAATTGTGCGAGGTTGTGAGACAGAGAGCCCCTGCAGTCCTTATCCAATCCATTCCACTTGTTCATATAAGGAGCACCCACATCACTGAAAATCCAGTCCACATTTTCCCTGCGTGGAAACATAGACTCCCTTGTCCTCCCCTGTCCTCCCCTGTCCTTTAAACCTAGTGACGCCCCTGGTGTGAGGCATTCAGAGCCAACTCCAGTGCTTTTGTAAAGCAAATGACCCAGACGACTGACCAGGCTCTGTACAAAAGCATGTGCTGCCTCATCTGGACCATATGCCTTTCCATCATATCTCCAAACCCCTGGAGCTGTCTGGCTTTCTACAGACATTTTGTAACGTGTCCTCAGCACTGGGAGGGTCGTTCACTACAGCTTATCTGACAAGCTTAACTTCCCACTGCTGAGAAAACTTGATGGATTTGTCGACTAATACATATTCCTCTTGCAAAATGTACAATGTATCTAGCCAGACAGTTTCTGGCTTCTTCTGGCCTCTGAATTCACTGAGTTTGGCCACAGGGTGTGTTTGTACTGGCTTAACTTCAGTGATCTTTCTAAAATCAAGTCGTATGGAGCTCTGAGATGGGCTCGCGACTTATGCTTTCACTGTTCTAATGGTGCGGCTAACGCAGTGTCAACGCTTCCTCAGGGGGGACACCGTCGATTTGTTTTGTCACTGAGACATTTAGTGAATCCAAAACCCAAGGAATGTTGGATGAGCCCATATAACATGTTGAAAAAAATGTTGTTAAAAAGCTAACAATGAATCATTATTTTAAAAATACTTTATATATTCAATGTAAAACTTTAATGACTTTTATTTACAGTTTGCGATCTACTTTCAGCATTTCCATATATTCTTAACTGCTGATATTACTGAGAAAGGGAAAGGGAAAGCTGTGCAGAAAGACAAGTCTCAAACAAATTTAGTGATTTAGTGTCACTGGAGAGCTAGTGAGGTTAATGGGTGACTACAGAAAATTTCATCAGCCAACAAAGGTGAGAGTAGGAGGAAGCTGCAGACAAAGAGACAGAGCATCAATATGAAGTTGGGAGGGCAGAGAGAGGGAGAGGGTGAAAGAAAGCGAGGGCAAGAAGGAGGGTGAGTGCATTCATCCAGTGCACAGAATCAGTCGAAGAAATCAATTTTTAATTTGGCCGTCAGGGTGGCAAAGCTGGCGTACCAACACCGCTACCATGGACTTAATTACACAAAACTGCCCCTGAGAAAGGGAACGATGAGAGGAAGAGAGAGGTGGAGAAAAATGATGAGGGAGGTTGGAAGGAAGACAAGCAGGGGAGGGAGGGACAGGGAGAGAGGGGAGGGAGGGAGGGAGAGATGGATGGAGGAGTGTGAATTGGGTGAGAGCAAGGTCAGTGTCTGGGAGAGAAACAGAGAGGGGGAGGTTGTGAGACAGACAGTGATGTGGAGAAGAGGACAGGAATCTGAGGAAAACAAGACCGTGGGGCTGAGCAGCAGAGAAACACCATTTCACACCACTGGACCTGGGAGCTGAGAAAAACACATACACACCACACAGCCAACAATCATAGCATGTGGGTAACTTTAAACCACGTGTGTCCGCGCACGTACACACACATACATACACACACATACACACACTTCATAGGGCTTCACTGCCTTTTTTTTACTCCTCTGCTGTGGTCTTCCTTTGGATCTCTGCTGCCTGGAGAGCGTTGGCCAAGCGTATCAAAGGCGTTTGACCATGGTGGCGGCATGAAAGCCTCGCCTCAGACCATAAGACCACTGATTATCCAAGCTGTGCCACTGAACTAGCACAGGATGAAATGCGCCACTATCTACCCCCCGGCCACTGGCTTTCCTCTTTACTTTCAGCTAGTGCTAATCTACCTGAGACCCTCAGTTGCTCTCATTGCAGGGTTTTTCTCACTGCTTCTCTGTGTGCTTACCTCGCTGACTTGGTTCAGCTGATGCAATCACTAGATAGAGCTTGACTGCAGCTGAATAATATGAACACACACAAAAAAACAACCACAAAGCTCAAGCTTTAGAGAACTAAAACTAACTTAGCACAGCTGCTCACTCCTGGCACCAGTTCTTACTACCCTGGACACACGATTATGGAAATTCGAAAATAAGAGGAACCCAAATCAAACTGTCAACTGTTCTCCCTGTTTGAGGAAAACTCATGACTCTGACTTGACCACATACAGTTCTGACAGATGTTTACAGTGCCTTTGGCACTGTCACTATCACTTACTCCTGATGTTAATATTAAAAATTGAATATTAAAAATTTCATTCCCCCACATCTGGCTATTTCTGCAGGTAGATTTTCTCCACTCTAACTGTCCACTTCCATGTGTTGTCTTCTCCACAGCACTTTTTCATTCACACCTCCATTTTTGGCTGTCGGCACTTACCCTTGTTTTCCCTACAATTCACGATGCCCTTTCCTATTACTGAGCTCAGTCTGCAAGTTGTCTGTAAATCCAGCCTTTTCTTGATGAGCGATAGGATAGTTAAATGCCCTGGGATGTTTAAGACCCACTAGGGATCCTTCAGATAGCAACCCAAATAATGAAAATGTAATTCTACAGGCATAATTAAGTTAGAGATAGGGTGATTACTGTGCAACCCCTTAAAAGTGATGGCAAAAGTAATTACTTATTCAATCAGCATGCTTTTATGAGGAAATACTATGGCACCATGTTGCGTTGCCTCTATACAAGTCATTACATTTACAAGGACATAATACGTTAAGCTGTGATTGGTCCTCTTGACAGCTTGTTAAGACTTGAATTAAAACCTTCATAAAATATAAGTCACTTTTTATCAGAGTAAAAGGAAAAAATGTATTTATAAGCCAACTGTCCTCTATATAACAGCCCGTGAGTAATATGTCGCTGTGTGAGGTTTAAATCTGACCCCGTCCGTGATTTTCTACCATCCCACTGTGGAGTGTGCGGTGAATGTGTCTGTGTTCTGTCTGTGTGGTTTGGAGGAGACAGGGAGACCATGGAGGAAATGACACTTGAAAGAGATTCTGGATACTGTATGTCTGACACCTCCTACTCTCACATATGGGAGTCAGCACAGACTGATGGTTTGCAAGTGACTGTGCCAAAGTCAACACAAACTGTTGACTTTGTGAGTACACAGGAAGATGATATACCATGGTTGAACATAATATGTGTTCTAGCTGCAACTTTGTTAGGTTTTTCATTATTTTTTGTTACATAATATATTAAAAATGCTATAGTTTTGAGGCAGCAGTTGACTGATATTTGTCACGGTTCTGTGTTTTTTGCTGTGGCTCTGTTTTGGTTTTGTTTTCCTCCCTTCTTGTCTGCAGTGCACGTATGGTTGGAGGCGGAGCTGGTTTCCTTTGCTGGCAGCAATTTGGCTCACCTGTTTACTATTGGCAATCAAGCTCCTTTAAGGATCGTCTGGACTTCACTCCAACGACGGATTATACCCATGGTATACTGTTTGTCCTGCTGCACCTTTTTCCTCCGAACTTTGGTCTTCTATGCTGACAGCAGTTTTTGTCTTTTGGGAACCTTGGCTCGTACGGCTGCCAGGACCAGCTTCACCTCCTTATTAGCCACAGCACAGACCTGATTAAGTTTCTGTATCGCTCTACAGTTTAGGAGTTTAGTCGCCTTTTGTTGTTTTTTGTTTTGAAGACTCTCTTTGTTAATTAACATTCTACATTTTTTCAACTCGGCTTCCTGCTTGTTTCGGATCCACCAGTAACCCGACTCTGACATATGGATTAGTTTGCATCTTAATTTTTAGCATTGCTACAACTTAGAAATCAATGCAAGCTCAGGGTTTGTTTGGCTGAATACAATAAAATCAGTGCCAAAAGAAATGGAAATAAAGACTTGGAATAAAAACTTGTGTCTACTTAGGAAAATGAGCACTGTAAATCTAAAGACATTAATGGCGACCGTTTTTTGTTGCTTGGTTTGATTATGAGTCATCTACAGACCTTCACTGAAATGTTCTTAAGCACATAAAGGAGTTAATAGTATACCTTGACTCACATGTAGGCTACATGTTCTCGCCCAGTACAACCAGCTCCTCCTCCACATCCTGCAGAGAAACGCGTGGGCTGTGACTGCTCCCTTGAATGGGAAGAACAAATTCAAGGCCTGTACAGTTCTCATCGAATGTAAAATGTCCAAACTTGAATGACACCACTCCATCCCTGTCCCACAGAGGACCACAAGATGCCAACACCAAGACCAGGATCTGGACTCAACTGTAAAGAACTGCGCCAAGACGCCTTGCACCGCAGGAGGAAAACATCACTCAGCATTTAATTATTTACAGCTTCCATTCTTAGCCACAGCGCCGACCTAATTAAGTTTTTGTATCGCTCAACTGTTTAGGACTTAGAGTCATCTTTAGTTGTTTTTTGAAGACTCTCTTTTGTTAATAAACATTCTACATTTTTTCAAACCCGGCGTCTGACAATATTACTGTTTTTTAAATGCACACATGACTACTCATGAGACAACACAGTATAGTAAGTAAAGGATAATACAGTAAAGGATAGTTGCAAGTTTGTATGTTTGTTTGTTTTTTTATATCCGTCTAAAAATTGAAAAATTGCAAGTCTGATCATCTATGATTGTAGTCACACACACCACACATGTGCACAAAGCTACTCACATCTTTAAGGCAGCCCATGAAGTTGTTGCTGACTGGTGATCCAGGCAGGTCGGCAGTGTTGGGGCTCCCTCCAATGTAGAAGAAATCATCGGAGCCCAACATGGTGTAATCTTCCTGCGTGTAACCAGTGGTGGTCAGTATACCATCCACTGAGATGGTCACCTGTTATTGGCATGGCCCAAAAAAGACAGGCAGAAAAAAGAGCAGGGATAGAGAGAAACAGAGGATGATGAGAGAGGAGAGAAATTAAAAGAATGAGGGAGAAGAACAAGGAAAACGTGGATTAAACATCAGTAATGGGTGGGACCATCTGGTAAATGGTAGTGCTTAATATTGGTAACATTTGGCGTCAGTCAGACTGAGGGGGAATTCACTCTAGAGTGCAGTTGCTAAGGGAAAAGTGTTGTGCTCATTGTCTAACAACTGACAGTGGCAAAAGAGCCACCCTGGTTATAAACGCTGACAGTGTCTTAATCCAAAAGCACTCAGGCAAATGTAAGTTAAGATCTAGTTCAACAGTATGATCTGACAGGCCACACAAAATATCTGTCTTCCCTGTTACAAAGATATTGGGCAAAACACCTTGTCTCTTCAAAAAACTACCAGTAGAAATAGATCCCTTCAAATGTTTAATTGCCTCAGCTCTGGTATTTGGTACAAGATTACTTGTTCTCTGCTGGATGTTTGATTGCTAAAAGAGCTGAAACTCTGAGTGGAATCAAACACAGCTGATGCAATGTGACATAATAGCTAAAAAAGCTATTAAAAACCAGATGCACAAATGATGGCTCCCTCAGGATTTTCTCTGAGACTGTCCTATTTCTATTATGTGTTCAAAAGACAATTAGATGAATGTTGAGACGCCATAACCTCATATGAGTGGAACATGACTGATCTTTAACCTAAATTACAGCAGCATGTGTGGAGACTCTGGTACTGATGTAACACTAGAACTTACAAGAACTGCTTTAAATGTTACACTGGACCCCTTATCAATTCATAGAATACCTGCGGTGTGATTAAGAGATGTCCTCAGTTGGAATTAAAATGATTCTCAAAGGATTTGCTTCATTCCGTTACAGTTCTCATCACAAAGAAAATCTGGTCTCTTTTACTGCGCTAATTGCTCTACTTGATGAAAATGCTAATAAGTATAATTTACAGCATTGTTGTATTTCCACAGCTATGCTGCTGTACAAACATCCTGCAAAATATTTGCCATTTGATAGGAAAAGGCTTCTGCAGTTAGTGACCAATTTATTGTCTAATTATCCTAACAGAGATGGCCTGGGCAGAAGTGAAGCACTCATGCCTCTGAGTCAACATCTGTTATTCTGCATAAATGTACACAGCACAAATACAGCACTGCAGGGAGCCACAGCCATCTGTTTGCCTTCACCTGCACAGTCAGACGTGATGCAGTGTTAGTCCAAGCTATCTCCATTTCATCCTAAATCCATCTTTACGATATGGCTAGTTACCCCAATAATTTGCACATAGCAGTGCTTCACTTGTATGTTTGATCCACTCCTGTGGCACCAAACTAAAGTCGAAGGCCAAAGAGAAACCTTAGCAACTGCACTCAACAGATCTGTCGCCCCAGCTGAGTGCTTGTCTCCTTTTTGTTGGCTGCTTTCCTTTTTTTGTCCGTCTTTTTTGGTCGTACTTCCCTTCTAAACAGGGCAACTCATTTTTATGTCTGCTGTTGCTACTGGGTGAGAAAGACCACAAAGATTCTGCGACTGACAGTGCAGGTGTGTTGGGGTGTTTGGGAATCTTGGATGGGGCGTTCAGCAGGATCACGGCATCTATCTCTCAGTGACATGAGAGACATTAGATGTGTCCAAAAAAGAAGAAACTGGGTGGCCATAAGTATGAAGACAAAACCCATATAACTGAGGTCCTAGAGGGTTAGGACAAGGCCATCTACATTTGGCATGGCCTCCTCTCGACAGGATACAGGATTAGAAGCATATGACCTGTAAAGCTTGTGAAATTAAAATACTGACTAAAATTATACAGCGCACCAAAATAATTCAAAAGAGGACACTGGATTAGTGGGGTGATGAGGGATTAGCGTAGGCTAACTGGCTGCCAGACACCTAGAAAGTTCCACACAACAAAGGGAAAACCAATGACTTTCACTTTCCTTCTCATGCTCGCTCATCATTCCAGATAAGACTACTTCAAACGGTTCATCATCTGAGTGCTCAGTGACATAAAACGTATGAAAGGACCCAGGATAAAAACTTACATGGTTTCTTATGTTATGAGACATTGGACATGAAAAGCATAAATATGTCAAAGAGCCAAAATAAGCACAGAGAATGAATATACTAACTTTTCTCTGAGGGATCTGTCTAATTACAGTAGTTTACTCGTCTTTGCTTTAACCAGACTGCACAGCCACCTGACTGAGCAACATTACATTAACATTAACGCTTGCATCACTGACTGTAGGAGAGGAGGGTGATGATAACACAGAGAGACTGGTTCTCATACACGAGATAATATCAGCATCTCTTCCAATCTTGCAACGTTTCCCTCAAATGAAGATGTGCTCCTCTTTCCAGTATAGTTTTTAATTTCAAGAACTGTACTGACATTAAACGAGATAGAGTTTGGCTGCTTCTTTTAGCTTAGCTAATGTTTTTAATTTATGATTTAGTATAGTGACGTGCAGTTTTGGATACTACTGTGATATTGACCAAAAGCAGTTGTGTAAAACAAACAACAGCACAGACTGATTGAAGCAAAGCAGTGGCGAAACAATACAGTCACTTTAATCCAGCGTTGACTTGAATAAAACATGGTATCATCTGTAGAGGTGAAGCTCCTGTATTAGCTCCCTCTGTTACTCCTCCATGGGTCACTAATGAGACACCACCACCAAGTACATTCAAACTAACTCACAGTGACAGAAACAAAGCTCAGCGAAGTGGGAACATCCAGAACAGCTAGGGTTTTTTTTTTGAATGAACGTCAGTTTATTGGATGTTGAGCAATAAAATTAACAGAACCACTGAAAATACTAAACAATTACTTCTTCATACAAACTGACAGACCGACTCAAAATAAATAAAATAAAGAGATACTACATATAACACACAGAATTTAATCTAAAGCCCATGCTGCTTTCCTTGGATCATTTGAGTTTTACCTGGCTTCTCTTCAAATACTTCTATCGCCCAGTACACAGAGAAACAAACAGGCCTGGCTGACCTGTGCTGAGGCAGCTGAAAGAAGTGTGAACATAACAGCTTTACCGCTGTAGTTCAAACAATCAGCAGCATTTCGTTTCACCCATTCACAGGCTGCTGATGTGACTTCCTAGATGGCCATGTGGTGGGGGGCTGATTTCTTTTTATGTTTATGACGGCAATTCTATTCAATCAGTTCTACACTTGTGTACTTGTTCTTCATAAATCACCAAATACCAAGCGAATAAAAAAAGGTTTTGGTATAGTTCTTCACATGTAGCGCACGGTGTAATCCAATCACTCTCCAAATCCAAGTGGAGTCGTGCAGTGTGCTCAGCTAAGTGTGTCACAGGCCCATTGACCATATCTGACTACAGCCTGCTGGATACAGAGGGTCCTATAAAGCCCCCCCACAGACCACAATGACAAAGAACATAAGCGGCCTTATTGATTGTAGTGAAAAAAAATATACTATACTTAAAATGACAGGATTAGTCCGATCCACTATAAACTACAGCCCTATTTCATTTTCATGTGTTTAAACTGCAAATCACATGTGATTGAAGATTTATCTTCATCCCCTCTTACATACGTGCACACAATTCCCAACACGCTGACAGCACACTGAGCTCATCCACTGTTTTTTATCGATTTTCAGGAGCGCGGCAGCAATTTACAGTATCTGCTGACTGGGGTGAAATAAAGAAAAGAGTTGAGGAGCAGAGAAAAAGTAACATGAGTAAAGCTGCCATAACGTCCATAAAGAGGAGCATCAGAGGGGCTGAGGAGAATCAGGTCCGGTATTAAGTATCAAGCTTATTTTTGTCTTCCCATATTTCCCAATATGGAAAGAAAATTTTTTTTATGGTATTTGAATGCATTTTCTGTCAGGCTTTGAACATGGACAATGGAAAAATCGCTTTGTGTGAGTCCTTCACTTTCACCGTGCACACATTTGCTATCCAGGAGGGCCGATCATCATTTCCTCCCTTCAATTCCCAAGGACAGTCGTGATTTTGAGCATCCAGTCTTTGCTTTGAGTCAGAGTTACGACTTCCTTTGTCAGCAATTTCTGCCTTATGAAGCATCAATCTATCAGCGCCTATCAGGACCTTCACACATAAACATCATAATCCATGCAGAGAGGTCGCAGGAAGCTTACCTTGGAAATGCATCACTTACCCTTGTTGGCAGTACATCTGATTACTGGCTTTTTCAGAGAGAAATGATCTGTTATATTTTGGATTTAATACTGAACATTACACAGTTAGAGGCTCACTGAAGAAACATGGCATAAGGAACCACACACATTTCCCCCCATCATTAGAGGTCAAAGTCAGACCCGCAGGAAGGAGGGATGCTCAAAAGAGACAGATAATGAAAGGGTTTTCCTCCAGTGTTGGACTTCAGTAGGTGTCTGGCAGCTGGTCAGAAATAAGGTTGAGAGATGGTCCTGGCCTGTCTTTCAATTAATAGCTGTCAAATATATAGTTTGGTACGGTAAAGCTCGAGCCGTTAAATGAACTGCTACTGCTCTAGGTTAGTCACTGCGTGTGGGAGGGTTGGAACGTTTGGGGCAGGTTTTGGTACCAGTTTCAAGAGGTTTGGGGAGAGAAGGGTCTTATGGTCTGTGCCAAAAAGGCTTAAAAGGGTTGGAGGGGGAACGAAATCTGTTAGTACTTTTGTAAGTAAGGGAAAGTCAGACACAAAAATGGTTGTTAGTACAGTTACAACAAATGTTTGATTCAAACAGTAGATTAGTAACACCGTTTTAGTAAATTTAGTTTAAATGGTTAGAGTAAATGAGGATTCTTTAAAAGTCCTCTGCAATTTGATTGCTCAAACCAGATCCAGATTTGGACTCAATGTGTTATTTCATGTGAAAGCGGTTTGTTTTGGTTAGGAAGAAACAAAATGAATTCATCGAAGCTAACAGGGTGACACACACACACGCACACAAGCCATGCACTGAAATGGAGTGACAGGAAGAATGGGTAGGGGTGGGGTTCCATTACACACAACACAAACAGACCAACTGAAATCAAATCATCTGGCAAGATGCAGCAAAAGAGGGTGGTAGTGGGAAAGTAAATTTAGAATTGCAGGGCACAGCAACACCAAACAAATGGGGAAAGGGGACAAAAATAAAATAATATGTTGCTGTTTTTTTTTTTCTTTTTACGAACAAGAATGCAACAGAAAAAGCCATGTAGACACGTGTACAACAGACTGACACGTGCTGGGCTGGAGCAGCATTTTCACCCTGACAATGCCGATGTGAAGACGTTCTAGCTACTACAAACATGCAGACAGGGAACAGGGAAACGACCACTGGATACTGTCAGTTTGGTGGTGGAAGAGGGACAGGATGGGACAAATGTCACCAATCACTGATGAAATCATTAGAAATGAGAGGGTTTTTTAAAGAATAGGGAAAACTGAGAGGGGAGAGAAGACACGTCTGAGTGAAAAGAGCAATTACTACCCCTTGTGTTGTAAAATGACTGTCACTGCCATCTACGCCATCAGGCACAATAAAAAAAACATTAACATAAAATCTGCTCTATGATTTAGATTCCAGTTGTTACTATGCCTCGATGAATTTCACCGCAGTCGTTCTGATTTCTGACTACACACTCATTACACTTTTCTTTGCTCAAGTCGTGTGTTATGATGGATGCCAGATTTATTCCCTGTGGCATTAATCCTCTTTTCACTGAGAAAATTAAAATCTGTCTCCCCTCTTTACTTTTTCCCTCTTTATTTAATCAAGATAATGTGTGAGGTCGTTATTCATTATAGTGAGTTAATTTCAAAGTTAAACTCATAGAAATAAAGAAAATATTCTTAATATTAATAAACCAAAACTAAAAATCAAACAAAACGACAACAGGGTGTGGCTAACATGTTTTATGGCTATATTGATTATATTAGGATAATTTATATATGTATGTATATATGTTAGCCATGATATATACATATACATATATACTCAATGCAATCTGTTTACAAAACCAAACAAATAAAAGAACCAAAAAAAAAAAAAAATAAGTAAGGGTTCAAGTATCTTCATGCAAGGGGTTAGGCCAGTAAAGTATAAGAAATATAAGTTAGTGTTAGTGTTAATGGGGGGGTCGATCGCACACAGTTCAGATTTACTCAGGCAGTGTCTTTTGTGGACTGCATTAATAGGCAGAGAGCTTCAATTATTGATTGGGAAAGTCCAGTGAAAACAAGTAGATGCTATTCCTACATGCCGTCTACCGGCGTCACTTCATTCTGCAGCGTACATATAAGACGACACACTTCTCTTAGAAGTTAGTTGTGTCTATTTTCCTTTCAGTAATGAGCCTTGGTTTGAGCATTGCTGCAGCAGAGTTCAGGGGACTGTTGGCATATCAAAGTACAGGATTAAGAGCACACGTGTGCATATGAGAGATGTGTTCAGGTGAAGGTCTGACAAAAGCCCTGTCTTACTCATAAATCACCCGATGGCCATTAATGGGATCAAGCCCTTATTTGAGGCCAACTTTACAGTGGGGCCATTCACCACTAAATCAGAAGTTGTAAATACTCTTCACGACTCCATAAACCACAGCGTGATGAGTCTGGATAACAGGTGGCTGAGATACCACGTCCAACTCAGGAATTATAGCTCGAGGCTCCCCACAGTGGCAGTTGTTTTCTCATGTTGTTAAAAATACCTGGAGAAAATAATGATTGACCATTATTTTCTTCACCACTTTCTTTCACTGGAGCTGCCACAGGTAATGTTTGTCTGCTTGAGAAACCTGCTCTGTACGCTCACTTAATAAGGTTTGTCTAAGAAAACAAAATCAGGAGGAGACTGATTTACAAAAAGCAAAGGTAACCCATAACATTCTTCAAATACTCAATCGAGAAAATGTTTTGCCTTATTATTCTTTATTTCTTCATACGGATAGTGTTTGAAGTTGAAGAAAAAAAAACGAATAAAGAAAAAAAGAGGGAAAACAAACAACAAAATAAATAAAGTCTTAAAATCTAAATTTGTGTAATTTCTGTATGAATTTCGGACAAGACCTCTTTGGATGAATAGGTTTATTCTTTTCAGGAGGGGAAGAACTTGATGGCAATAAAAGCAATAACATATAGAGAGAGAGGCTTAAAAGAAAAACAGAAAGGTGGAGTTTTTGTGCTACCTTGGAATTGATGACGATTGTACTTTCAGTAAAGCAAACAGAATAGAAAGAGGTAACGGAAAACCCAGGGCAAACCAAAGTATAAGACAATTAGAATGATATCTACCATATAATGCAGTTTGTTTACCATAGCGTGTCCAATGCCTGCGTGCTTCAGGAGAAAACAGGGGGAGGAGAAAGAAAAAAAATAATGATAAACCTTAAACTCAAGAAAAGACACCTCAACCCCAAAAAGGTGGAAAAGAAAAAAGAAAAATCGCCTTCGGCAAAATCAGCTTCTCCTTGTAAAAGACGACTCCTTTCTAAGAAAAAAAAATGATGTAACACTAAATTATAATTTTAAAAAGAATCTCTCTCTCTAGTCAGGCAGTTTATTTATATAACATCCAAATAAAGAAATAAAGAAAGCAACGATTTTTTTTTTCAAGGGTCAATCCACAAAATGAATTTGTAAATAACCAAAGGAATAAAAGGATAACAATATATTTGTTAGTATGTAAGTTGCAAGTTAAGTAGAGAAAACAACAGATGACTCACATTCCGTGAATGACACAGTGTTAGTTGTTGAAATCATAAGAGGAAAGGGAAAAGAAACGTCACCAATGAAAAGAATCAAATTGGAAGAATTCTGAAGCTTGTGGTTAGTAAAAGAGACAAGAGTTAGCAAATCAACTTCCACAGAGGGAACTTGGGTAGTTTCGACGGGGTGCTTGTTTTAAGTGGGGAAGGGAATGAGGGAAAAGTACCACTATTAGTATTCAATCAGATGGTCTAATCTGGTCAGGTGGCCTGCTGCTATAAGGGTTTACTTCATTTCTAAATGGACTTGTATTACTACTGAGTATAGCCAATCATGCTGTTGTTAATTTCAAAGGTTTACAATCTCTGACCACAAATTTCCCAAGGAGTCATGAAGGGGCTATTTTGGTATATGTGAGAAAAAACCAAAAAAAGAAAATATTGATTTGTTTAAAAAAAAAAAAAAAGATCAGTCAAGATTCACATATAGTGCATTTCCAACGTGAACGGTGGTGATGTGAAATCATCAGGGCATTTACGGAAAGAGAATTAAGCGAGTCTGTTCTGGAGCGTATAAAAGCTGAAGGACAGAGCGGGACAGAGACATCTCACTGAGCAGTAAGGTGTCTGCAGCATCCTGAAAGAGACAGGAATGTCAGTTTAGTCTTTTGAATCATTTCCACAAAAACTGCACTGCATATAGTCCCTGGAGGAAAAAGACATTCAATGTATAACATAGAACTTGGGATGGAAAACAAAGCAACACATTAAAAGCAATTTCACATTGTCATTCAATGAGTCATTTGCCATTGTTAGAGAGATTATCTTAAATGATCTGTGTGTTTGAAACTATTCGCTCAGCAACATTAAACGTACAAATTCTATTTTAAAGCACTGTGTCAGATTTGAAAGACATAGACATTAAGCTTCTAATGTGTTCCTGGGCACGCGCTGGGAAATGGCAGTGAGAACGGTAAAAGATCTATCAGTGAGATCTGTCCCGAGTTTTCCCTCTGGACAGAGTGGACATCTAGAGGACATCTTATATCTTGATCTGAAAGTTGAAATTGTCAGCTGCTGCGGGTGACCATATCTGACACACAGAATCTGGACAGGAAGGGTGGATCTATAGGTTCCCATTTACTGGGGATGGCAAACCTCCTAACTAATATCCCAGTTTGTAATTTCACCTGTCAGGACGGATTAGATTTGACACAAAGTTATGACCTTGCCTACTACGGTGTGGATACAACAGTTCACTTTGAAGCTCCAGGTCAGGCAGATGAAACGCATACATGAGACTGAAAAGGTCATTGCACTGTGCCATGTCTATGAAGAGTTAAACGTTTAAAATATTGCATCACTTTTTTTGTCCACTTCCATATGATGCTGGGAGTCAGGGACAAGGCTCCCTGACATCTGTTTGAGAACTGTGTCTATTTCCATAAACTGAGTTTTCCCTTTGGGGCTCAGAGGCTGATAGGAAGACTCAGACACGCCCACTCTTTGATCCGGGGTCACAAAATGTCGTCACTAGTCAAACAATTTGTCTAATGACTCCTTTTAAACCCTTAATTAGGTAATTAAGGGTGAATAGTGGGTGTGTATTTGCCTATCCATACATTATTGTACGCCACTGTCTCTGTGCAAACAAAAACAATAGCTGATAAATCGGAGAGGATGTGATGGGAGGCATGAAAACTGGAAACCTGACATTAAATAAGTCTAACAAATTTTCCTCTAAAAAGGTGACAACCACTATTGGCTTTTCACAGCTAATTCAAAGACTGTCTAAAATATGGCAGGGGAAAGGAGATGAAAGAAGCAACTTTTAGATCCCTCTCATGCATTTGATGTCTGGAGTTTGAACTTATCTGTCGCACAGTTCTTGAAACAGGAGAGCCATTGGGATGGACGTGAAAACTGTTTCTCTCAAAATTGCTGATCTTCTCTTTGAATTGAGAGGATGATAAATGTGAGTAAAAAGGTAGGTGGTGGATATAAAAGGCAGCAAAGGCGCTTTGACTTCGGTGTGCATAGAGTCTGCATTCTCCTGTGACATGATTCACCACATGCTCTGTGTGTCTGCATTTTTAATAAAGGCAGGTTTGTTTTCATTGTCCTGACCATGTCATGGTCATAGAGTTAATCTACAGGAGACAGACATGCTAAATAACGGACCTTGTCTTCACAACTTACTATATGACAGAATAAAATGAAAAAAAGCATGAATTTAAAACCCACTTGTGTAAAACCAAGTGAGCCAAGTAAATGAGGAAACTTAATTAGTTCTTTGTTCATTATTACGTTTGTTCTTTGATCCTTTGAATTGCATTTGCCATATTAAATTGCTAGTCTGTGGAGGTGTTGTGATGAAGGGGTGCAGGAAGTAAATGATGATATCTTAGGTTTATCTGCACAATAATAACCTGATCTTTGTCTCATGACTGAGTTGAGATAGAGAGTCAATCTGTGGCCGTGACTTGAAAAGCAAGAAGCAGACAGTGTTATATAAATAAACTGCCTGACTAGAAAGAAATGTAATGAACCAAGCCGCTGAAACTGATGTGTATAAGATCTAGAGGCGTAGCTGCTATACAAGTCAGACTTTTTACTGCAGGCTTGAGAGCTGTAAGCATTTCTGGACTGGTGCTCCACTGTCAAGATCAATCGAGCAGAAAATTAAACTTTTGTTATCAAATGGGAGGCAGAATGGTCGGGTAACTAGTTGGTTTAAAAGGGTTTCTGTCACAATCTCCCAATTTGTTTGCACTTCATGATTTCAAATAAGGAAGTGTGTGAGCACTGATGGAGGACTGATACAGGATATGGGGTGTAGTATAAGGGAAATCTAGAGGGCTGACAACAACTGAGAGTACTAAGAGATCCATATGGCGATGTGTACTGTAAATAAACAACTGTAGAACACGAGGATGTGACTATAGTAGGAATGCAAGATCATCAAACTTCCTGTCCTGTTGATTTTACTGTCTAACACTCAAGTCCCTCTTCCACTCTGTGCTTGTTCCAAATTTGCCTCAAAGACAGCACGCTTTGAGCCCCTGCTGTGACAGCCCATCATCCTCTCTGTAATTAACCCATGTGGGAAAACCAAGGCTGCGAATGCCGATGTTTGCTGATAGAGGATAAACCACATAGTCATGTAAACAACCACAGGCCCAGACAAACAACTTAGTGTGGCACCGGGCCTGAAGGCGTCCCTGGGCTAAGATCATTTATGTATAGTATTATTACATATTGGGGGATGAGGCAGGAGAAGAGGAGTACAAACATGGTAATTCTCTACTTCATAACTGTAAGTTGTGAAACCAGTCAAATGGCTGTGGCTGCATGTACAGAGGACCTGCAGGAAGCCAGACAGAGTTGATTAGGATGTAAAATTATGTTTTTATTCAGTTGCTGATCTTTTACACACCCGTCACGGTGGACATTACTGAATTGCGGCCACAGGCGAATAAGCTGAATAAATATTTAATGACAAAGCTGTAAGAATGATCAATGGATAGTGCAGTGAAGCCAAGATACCCAATCCAGATAGATTTATCATTGTAAGTGAGAAAGTTCGAAGACTGATTACTCTTCTCCTATAAATTTCCCAATTTGGGCCTTTAGAAACAAGTGATAAAAAATATTATGCAACAGTATAATGGGGCCAGGGGGACAGTAAACGAAGTGATTTGTCATCATACAGACATGTCACTGTATAAATTAATTAGTGACACATGAAATTCAGTATGTGTTGTAAATATACACGTACTAGCTCAATCCATATTATCTACATTTATGTGGCCGTCCTCGGTAACACGAGCACATTGTGGGTGACCCTGTCAGACTGACTGCAGCTGGGCTTCAACTCAGAATTACTCTTTCGGGTACATTTGGTTCCACGTTCATTCCAATCATCCAGCATTCAGTCAAGCCTGCCTCTTTCCAAGTCTGGCTACAAGTAATGGAAACTGGCAGACAGGCTTCAGGTGCAAATAAAAATGTCACTGCAATTACAGTGGAGAAGAGTCTGCAAACAAACAGTGCGTGGGTTGTGTGCTTCTGTATAGGTATGTGTGCATGGAAATTGCACGAGCACATATTGTGTACTGTCGTGCAGATTGTCAGAAGTTGTTTTTTTCTCTGTTGATCATCTATTTACTCATACCTGACTAACTTCCTTTGAATAGTGGCCCTTCACTCACTTAATAAACAAGATCTTTCTACACACTGACGGTTCACCTAACTAGAGAATGTACTGCATTAAAAACGATTAACTGTACAATTACCTTTTATTTCTGCCCGTTAACTCATATGTTCAGCTGTAGAAGCAAATGTGAAAGGATGTGAAACATAACAGTGGATGGATTAGAGAAGGTAGATCTAGCTGTTTTTAATTATCTACAGGATATATTGATGAATGCATTTCTGAATGGGCCTGATGAGGAATAAATTGAGTAAAAAATACAAAACAACAAACCAACTCTTATCTACAGAGTAGAGAGTATGAAGCCCTAACACTGAAACTTAGTTCTCGTGAGGGTAAAGAACGTCCAGACAAAGTGAGTCTGTCGAATACAGCTACATCACCATATAGCTGTATTTATTTTCTGTAAATAAATGACAACCATGCACATTAGCAATAATGAGGTGTGGGTGTTATTTTTTCCTCTAACAATCATGAAGTGGTGTCTTTTTTTAATGAGAACAATTTGCACAAATGCAAATTCTTATCCATATTGCCTCTGTTGACACAAAGATGTGTCTCTCCTGTCAGAGCTCTCCAGTGCCATTAGTGAGATATCAGACATCTCAGCTACAGAAGAAAGTTGAGGGACAGCATTTTCAGCAGGCAGCAGCTAAGGAAGCCTGCCATCTTCATTTTAGTGCTATTTTACAGGACTCTAACAATGACACAAAATGTCATAAAAATGTTCACTGCTGGTTTTTGTTTCACAAGGCAGCTTCTCCTTCTCCTCTGGTTCCCCTTTACTACTTGTCCTGTGCTCATTTTCAATCTCCCACCTGATTCAGTAGCATTTTATTTCCCGTATCTACCTGTTTGAATGTGCTAATGGTGCAGAGATTTGTTATCTGATTAGGGGTCTGCGAGGCAGCCGGATGAATAAACATGAAAGTGCTGGAGCAGGTAGTGGCAAATGAGGCTGATGAGTGACTGGAGGTGGGAATGCAGGCAGATATGCTAATCCGGTGGAATTGTGATGCATAGTGCTTTTCCTCGCAAATGATCTGAACCTCTCTGTGATGGTATCAAACAATGAGGGTGATGTTTTAGCAGAAGGTTTTTGGGCAATGCATGGGCAGAAGCTGTGCTTAAGGTTCTAGACTCTGATCTGAATAGGTTAATAATAAAGATTAAACAAAATTAAATGCAAATCAACATGACGACTGCTCCACACAGCACAGCTGGAACAAATGAAGAATTCTTAAAATGTCATTGGCAGTAAAGTGAAAAAGGATTACAGGAGTGTTTGCATGTCATTATGCACATCAAATCCACTAGCCCTGCATGTCTCAAACAGCAGTCCCTATAGTCACCATGAAACTGCATTGCTCTGCGTGCTGGTAACGCAGAGCACTTCAAGAGGTATTTTCAATTTGGCAACAAGAGGTTGAATTTGTCATTATGCTAAAGACATCATGCTGACTTTGAGATGCTAACACATGACGGCTCAGAGCCAGTCCACTAGGCGTGCAGTATGAGTGAGATGGCCATAACGCGATAACATGGAATCTGGTTAAAATAGCTTGAGTAAGCCATCACTAATTACAGCTGTCTGGTTCTCAGTAATTTAACCTAATTACTTCAGTTGTTTTTTCTTTTTGTTTTGCTGTTTGCACGGGTTTGAGCACCAGGGCATCAAGGGGTTCTAAAGCTCCTGCCGGAACTTTTCAGACATCATTTTATCTCTTATATCACTGGGTTTACCACGAGGCCATGCAGCGCTGAAAGGGTTAATGCTACTACCATTGTACTGCAGCCAGGGACGATTCACTACCCAACAGCACAGCAGACACAGTTGCTAAGTGACAAATTGGTAGCAAGAAGGTTCAAGAGAGAAAGAGCGAAAATGAGAAGGAAAGGGAGGGGTCTGTGAGCAGGAGAGGAATTGATTGGCTCTCTCCTAGGGATCCAGGCTGCCTGCAGAGGCAGGTTGGGGCTGGGGTGGGGGTTGGACTGATGGAGGGGGATGGGGAGGGGAAGAGAGTAATTGCAGCTGATCATGTCTTACAGAAATTGATGAAAAACAATCTAAACAAGCGAGGGAGGGCAAGAGAGTAGAGGGAAGACAGAGAAGGGGAGTGTCCACGCTTTGTGTATTGATTGAAGGAGGGGAGGGGTTGATGTTCTCTCTCTGTCGTTTCATATGAAACATGCCTGTCTGTTAAAACATGACTCACAGATATGGTAATGTGAGTAAGTAATAGGGTTTTAAAATATAAATATATATATATATATATATATACATATATATATATATATATATATATGTATAAAACTGAAAGATGACTGAAGGATTTAAAAGGCTACAGTCAATTTAGTCAATTTAGAAATTCCTCATTTCAAAAGGAATAATGCTTTTGGAAAAATGACTGTCTCTGGTGATCGTCAGTCTATGTTTTATCAAAAGTTTCCAATTCATTGCCTTGTTCTACTCCTCTGCATTAAATAGTATTTGCGCAGTATTTGAGTGAGAGAGTTGGCACTGACACTGATACTGTATGAACACAATGTAGCTCCTTTCATTTTCCATTATGTATGGAAGCAACAACTTCGGAATTTGATGTGGTGTGTTTGTGCACTCAACTGAGTAACTATATTGGCCTTCTTGGTTTTTTACCAAATATTTCTTTTCTGCTCGTTAAATATGTGTATGTTAAGTTTTAGTATTCATTATTGACTATGAGGGCGTGCCGGAGTCTGCACACACATAAACAGCTTTGTTAATGCCCGTGTGTTCACAGAGACCAGAACATAAAAATTACATTTTTGCAGCAATGTTACTCTTATCTTTTTTAGTAGTTGACATTATTAGCACATTAAAAACTTTATATATTTTTTTCTCCTCTTTGTATAATGCTGCAGCTGTTACCCAAAAGGTACAACACAGCACTAACTTTGAACCAGGGGACCACAGGATCACAAATATCAAATATGAAGTTCTTTTAGGAGGGTCTACCGCAAAGCAATTATATCTATACAGTATATATATACATATATTTGTATAAATATATACTGAATGTATATATACACATCACATCTTTATCTATATACGGTATGTATTTTATTCTAGTTAGTCTGTTTAGTCCCGGAGCAATAAAGACTGTCTAAGAGATTACAACATGACTGTTATACAGTAAAAGTACTGAATCCCAGTGTGGATGAACGTCTGCATGCTACAGCTGCTGACATGAAGCTGGGCACAATTACAACCTCCAGCCTGAACATTTAGCACAAAACGGACATAAAACCCCATTTTGATACATTCAATAATCCTATCGCTACATTGAAGGTATAACTGTAACAATAATATAGAAAAGAAATGTGCAGAGGTGGGTGTACTTCAAACAAGGAGAGAGGGAGGGTCTGGGAAAAAAGGACAGAGATAGAGAAGATTGAGTTCAAAGGTCTGTCGCTCAAGTTGCTGGCTAAGCTATTGGCCCAGTTTTGTAAGACAGTGAATGTTGAATCTTTGGGTTGTAAAGTCACATTGGGGAATTCAAAGAAAAGTTGCTTCTGTTCTTTTTATTTGTAGTAGAGAACAATCCATTGTCCCTCTCTCTCAACTCTCTCTCTCTCTCTCAGTGCTTCCCTCCATCCTCCCACTGCTCTGATACTCCTTTAGTCTCAGATGACAGGACTTCACTTCATTTCCCACTCTGTGTGCGCACAGTCATTCATTCAACCTCTCCTCTCTACTTCTCATGAACAAACAGAAATGCAGACATGCAAGCACACGCTTCCTTTGCCCTGACAGTGCGGCTCATGTTTCCTCTGACTGCCTGCAGTGTCCTGTGGGACACCGGTGCCTGTAGAGCACAGACAGACTGCTGAGATGTGAAGCCATTCTGATACAAGTGATCATTAACATGGAAAGTTAGCCCTCCAAAAATACATCTGTTCATAGATTACTGTATTTTCTGTATTCCTATCAGAGACAGCGCATAAAGGGTATTTCCTGGCATTGTATTTCTATAAATTGAACAAATCACTAATGATCTCTAACTGCTCTCCACTAATGATGCATAAGTTATTTAAAAGGTGGTGAAATAACCAATACATTACGTTGTAAGTGTGGCTACTAGTCACTGATTTTCACTAGGTGAGACAGATGTACAGTATGCATACAAATAACATGTACTAATTACAACCCAGTCCACCCAGACATTAAGATACCCCAATGATGGCGAACCAAAAGGAGTAGCTGGTTAGTATAAAAATAATATATTTAAAATATGCATAGAAAATGCACCTCAAGTGCTAAATAAATGCTGTCAACAGTGTCCTTGCAGATTTGATATCTGACCTAGTTTCATGATGTGATCTGTTTGGTGCAGTGTATTGGATATATCCATCATTTCCCAAGAAACCCAAACGTGAGGCTTTCCATCTTTGTCTCTGCTGCTCTTTCCGCAGTGTCTTTAGACATTGTGTGCTATCCCAGGGGAGAGGAAGGGAAAGGATGATCACTGGTGCTGATGTGTATAAGACGTCCATGATGCTAGATCATCATGTCAGAGGGAGCAGAGAGAGGGAGGAGGTGAAACGGAAAGTGGGTATGGTGGTGCCTTGTTGCTTATACTAACCAGTGTGTGCAGTAAATGGGGTGGAACTGGTGGGGATGTGTGTGCATGGTGAGAGATTGAGGAAGAGTGTGCTTGTCTACATATTAACTGTCGACCACAGGGATTAGCAAAAATCAATTTGTCCACAATTTCTATACACGCACATAGACAAATACACACACTCATGCAAGCACACTCATACACAAACTCCCACAAACTCGCAGTACTGCCAGATGCCACCAAGGGGAGCTCTGAACCTATGATCATTCGGCAGAATAGCCGTCTCCTGTCTCCTGACTCTCTTGGCAGAGCATCCCTATCACCTCACCTAATTCTGTCGGCTTCATTTTATCCTGCACAAACCTGACAAATTCATAGGTTTTGCGGAGAAAGATGGTGAATATACGCATACAGAGGGGGAGAGAGTCAGAGAGGCAGGCTGGTTAGTGAGAGCTCACAGGCTTTACTTTATGTGGCTTACTGATGCAGTGGTAGATAAACATGGTGTTTTCTGAAACAACAGACAGAAAAGATGACACTTTTCAAAACAAATGAGGCTGTATGATGACTTCAGCTAGAAGTCAATGTCTGTCAAGAGGACTGGAACATACCATGTAAACTACAATAGGAAGAAGAGTAGAAAATAACAAATGTGGGTTGCCTGTTATAGTGCTATTTAATAATTAGTTGATGTAATTAGCTATGAAATGCTAGTTTATGCTGCACAGTATATGTAGATATGTAAATGTGTATTTGGACACTATACTGCATACAATGTGCGGACAAAATATCTATCATAATGCAGTGTAATCTAGCATAAAGCAGTATAATCCAGCTTGACACTCCTGCAATAAATACTTAATAAATAAATACGTGTTGCTGTGTTTCTTCTCATTTATAATATCTTGTTATCACTAAACAAAGCATGATTTACGCTTATCACATCCACATCTTACATTAAACGCACAGAATAATGGTCGTGTTCCACAGTTTAGTTGCATTAATATTTTTGGAACCTTTAGAACTGCGCACATTTCTACTCATTACTTTTGATTTATTTATTAGTCCAGAAGTGTTACATATTATTTATTACATATACAATATACTTCCTATTTATTTTCTTTATATTTTAGAATAGTGGTGAAAATAATCCTCATACGAATAAAGTGTTACCTTAGATGTTTTTAGGATTTGTGGCCAAACGGGTGCAACTTCACGTGTTACGTGTGTTTGTTCCACCTGACTTGCAAGTCTTTATTGATCAGCTGGGTATCAGTTCAGGAGTAAACACTGGGTCAGAGGTTGTCAATGCCATTGATACCTCGCTTCTTAAGTTTCTCAGTGGGGATGCACTGGTGTCAATTGAGAGAGCTCTTTAACACTTGGGCTGCCTGTTCAGTCAATTAGAATAATCCACTGGGGATTCAAGATGTTAGTTAATGTAGATTGGTTGGACAGTATGATGTGGGTGGTTAGGTCAGGGCCTGGGGATGGACAGAGTGTAGGCATTTAATATCTATATACATTTTTTTAGTTACGAAATTTTTTAGTGCCAATAATTATGTTTGACCACCAGTTACAAAATTGACGTCTGTGGTGTACACAGGCACAGGGCTTTTATTTTGAAAATTGACCAGATGCTCTGTGCTACTACTCAGTGTGTCCAACTTCCTGCCAGACTGTCTGTGCTCTGTGGAGCAATCCCAGTAGTTACAGTGCATGTTAGAGCAAAAGCCAGTGTAGACAGAATGGACACATTGATATCAGACAGACAGCGAGAGAGAGAGAAAGACAGGTTGGCAGATAATAGTAGTATCCTTGTTTAGCATGTGTATGTGCTTGTGTTTCTCATTTGCCTAATGGTCATTCCGGTGCAGTTGGTGGTGGGTGGGTTGGCTCAAGCTGTAAATCTTTAATATCTCGTTGGCTTCTCAAACTCATTAAGCTAGTTTCACTCTGCTGATCATACACACTCCTACAGCACAGCATATTTGTCAGCAACTGTGTATGTCTGTCTGAGATGGTGCATCTGGTTTTGGTGTGTCTGAGAATGTGTGATCCTTGGCTCTTATTCTGCACAGCATTTCCTACGTCACAATATTGAAATATATTATAATATAATTGCTATATGACATATGTTACACTCTAGTTGGCATGAATATCCCCCCTATAATTTAACAGCACTTAGTCCACATTTAGAATCACTTTGGTCTCAGGATTTCGTTCTTTCAAAGGGAGAAAATTCAGAGAGTCTGATGTTATCTTTCTTTGTTCAAACTTTCAGAGAGTGCTTTTGCAGCCACACACTAAAAAGCTGATATACCATCTTTGTGTTAATGCATTCACATCAGGCTTTTTTTGCATTAGGGGCTGCTTACAATGGCCATTATTAGGTCTGACAAGACATTCATTCCAATTACAATTCCCCCAAAACATGAAGAAGTAAGCACGACAAGTGGAAGTGAAATTGATTGTGTATCAGTGCTAGAATATGCAACTGCCGATTGATGACCTGGAGCATTTAAAGAGTGCACTGTATGTGCACATTATTACTGCTTAGCTGTGCAGGTGTATAGATGGACCGTGCTGGCATGCACAGACATAGACATTCAGGTCGCAGGGGCTCTTTTGTTTTTCAATTGCAACGATTACAGATTTGTAAAGATGTGTTGGGTAATTTGTTCAGAGAAGGTTTAAGTGCATTGTCACCTTTGATAAATTAGGGTGCATTCTATTTGTGGAGCCAAGTACATTACGTGCATACATATTGAGCCAACCACTTTCTTCACTTATTCTTCAATAACAATTCATTGCAATGTCCACATAAAACCCATAATATGCATAGCTATCATGAATTTAATTGCAATGTTTATAAACTAAATTATAATAAGATTATATTAACATTACCATCCGCGATGCCTTTCCACCTCTTATCTTAGAAATGCCTTTGAATAAGAAAGTTTTTTGTTATAAAGGGTCATAAAGAGAAACAGAAAACACAGCACCAGTCTTCTGTTCAATTTCAGCCTGGAAAGAAGAAACTTATGTTCAGCTTGGCACCAAACGACAACAGAGGAGAGAGAAGGAAGGTGAGACAAATCTCCATGTGTGCTCCATGTGCAGAGAGAAAAAACATAAAATGTCAAATAAAGCAGAAACTGTAGGGAGGATGGAAAAACAGAGGCACCACTCCAAAGTTGGTGGCCCTAGAGTGTGAAGGCAGTGTTTACCTGGCGCAGGTTGCGGGTGACGCGCACATCATGCCAGGCATTGTCGTTGAACTTGCCGTTGACAGGCTCTACCAGGGCTTCAAAGGCCCCTGAACCCAAATTGATGACCAGCCACACGGCGCCACTCTTCAGGGAAAGGTTCACATAGTCCGCCGACTTCCCGGTGTGCAGCATTAAGCCGTTCCGTTGAAGTGTGCGAAAAGATAGTGTGATCTCATCTGTGCTGCTCTGGATGGGTGTCAGGGACAGGTCGTAGCAGAAGAACTCATTACCCTTGAAGGTGGCCACCGACTCCTCCTTACCTGGAGAAGGAAGAAGGCAGAGTAAAGATTACGCCAGTATTATAGCATGTTGAACTCAACATAAATACCTGTATTCCTACCCGAATGAAAGTAGCTGTAAGGTTAGATTACATTACATTACATTCATTTAGCAGACGCTTTTATCCAAAGCGACTTACAATAAGTGCATTCAACACTGAGATACAGCCAAAAAGTGCAAGAAGTAAACGAGTACATAAATATTTATCGGAAAACAGGCGAAAATCACTTCAAGTGCTTGCTGTCAAGTGCTTGTAGTTTTTGAGTTATAATCAGGGAGTGAGGTGCAGTCAGTCTGAATAGGTGGGTTTTCAGTCTGCGACAAAAGCATTGAAGAGATTTTGCTGTCCTGATGTCTACGGGGAGCTCGTTCCACCATTGACGAGCCAGGACAGAGAACAGACGTGATTTAGTTTGACGGTGGCCACCCGCCCCTTGCAGTGAAGGAGTGGCAAGCCGTCTGGCAGTGGTAGATCAGAGTGGACGGGCTGGGGTGTAAGGTTTGACCATTTTTGGATGTAGGAAGGGCCTGAACCATTCACAGCACGGTAGGAGAGAGTGTTTTGATTTTGATTCGAGTCGCTACCGGAAGCCAGTGCAGGGTGCGGAGGGGCAGTGTACTGTCAACATTCCATCCCAGTTTTGTACACTTTGTATTAACCGAGTTGGATGCACTGTGCAAAACTGAAAAGGGGACCACAGCGGATAGAAGGAACCATTATGATAAACCATAATATTATCATTCAATTCTGAATGGTGAAATGATGAGTACAAGAATCAACAGATAAAACCCATTCAGTGTAGAGTGATGCATATGCAGTGAACTAGATCAGCAGAATTATTTTGTCATGATATATTAATTCAGCACAAAATCAGAGCAAAGCAAACAACTAAGTCCTGATTAGATAGCAAGATGCCTGTGAAGTCAGGGAATATTACAGAAAATAACAGGAGAAACGATAACTGCCAAGTACAGGAGAATTTTAAATCACACAGACAAAGGAAATGTGTTAACGGCCTTGCTAATGCCGATCAGTCTGTC
This sequence comes from Trinectes maculatus, assembly GCA_016785345.1. NCBI lineage: Eukaryota > Metazoa > Chordata > Actinopteri > Pleuronectiformes > Achiridae > Trinectes > Trinectes maculatus. The sequence goes on from JAFBJQ010000109.1 coordinate 52,856, forward strand.
TGCAGCACGGAGCCTTCCAACCTTCCACTGCAGCGAGCTCTGTTCACACACGACCAGTCAAAACAGGCGGTTTGTAAAACGGACACATGTCAGACTGCATGCAGTCTAACAGCAGCGGAGGAGGACACAGTCTGCATCTGTCAGGATGTTAAACACCTGTTAGCACAACACTCACAACACTGACACCTTAATCAAACGGAAAACACTGACTTGGAATGTATTTACTTTCCGATAATGTGTTCGTAATTATATATACATAACTCTAATGAATTCTCGGGCTGTTGCCAGACTGAATACTACAAATGCCAAGATATGTGGCACCATTCACCTTCTTCTTGGGGCAAGAAATAGACAACAGCTCCGATGCAGACAAAACCACACAACAACAAGGTCACTCAAGTAAACCTTCCCTGCTACAAGTCAACCAGTTCCACAACATGAACCATGATCTGGAGTGACACATTCTTCCTGCATTCATTTGCCCATACCCATCTCTGCTTCCCTGGGGATGCCAGTTGGAAGAATCAGCCACAGGTAATGAGGTTTACGGCTGAAACATAAGGAAAGTTAGGTGGTGGGTGGGTTGGAGGGGTGTGGTGGCAAAGTGTCAGTGCTGAGTGGCCCCTCTATAGGTGGATCATCAAACCTAGTTTATCCTGAAGTTCCATTTCAGCAAAATCACTCCACGACTTGGTGCATTTCCCTGGAGGGGAAGGCTGGGGATGGACGGAGGGGGTGGTCCTGTGGCAGACAGATTGAACGCCAAATCTCATGAGAGAACAAGATCAGAGCAATCTCCAGAGGAGAGGAGAAGAGTGGTGATGGATAATAGTCTGTCCATTTGATAGCCATGCACTTTGTTCTGATATATGACCACAGACTGTTTGATGTGAGGAAGTTGATTCCATTATTTCATTTAGACCAAATTAAAGATGAACTGCTGCTGCATGAGAGGCGAGTGGAGAAAAGAGAAAAGGGCTTCAGTGGCAGTGCAGTGAAAGAGCTGTGTTCAGTGACATACTAACTGCTGTATTTCAGGAACATTAAAGCGGATGATCGAGCTCACTCCGAGACAAACACATCAACATAAATGGCTGCATGCACTCACATAAAAGAAAACATTTGCAGGGGAAAAAAAGGAAGTGACGGACGAATGGCATCCAGACAGGGACAGCTACTTAAAAGAGCATTTTGGCTGAAATCGATATTTAGAGCAATCTCAACTGAAGTGTGAATTGTCATCAAAAAGGGAATCAAAGGAAAAAAGAATGGAGAGATGGAGGGGGAAAATGACACACAGAAAAAAAAAGCAAATCCCCAAGAGCAGCCTCCTGGCGATGCCTGCCTTGCTGATGTTGGAAGAATAAAAGCGCAGCAAATGGACCACAGCAACCATTTTCAATTATGTATTAAAGCTGGACCGCCTCCCAAAGTATGGGCTTTTAACAGTAAGCAACAAACAGTTTGGGATTGCGTCCGTGAGCTCAGCCAGAATAAGCCAAACGCAACAGAGAGAGAGAGAGAGAGAGACAAGCTGCAAACAAAACTTTCTTTTGTTTATGTCTGTTTAATGAGCAGCAGGCTGAGAGACGGAGATAAGCTGGAGAGCATCAGGGAGTGAAAGGAGAGGACAGGGACAGACTGTGGCACCAGTGCTTCCTGAGACGATGCCAAAATCATCCCTGATAAGTTATTTAAAACATCTATCAAATCACAATCCTATGAGAGGTAGCAAAATGAACTCAGACAAGACAGTAATTCATTTTTTGTGTTATCAAACAGGTATACTCATATATTGCATATTGCATTGCCAAATAATTCATCTCCTGTATGTGCCTCCACAGTGCAGAGCACTGGAAAAACCCCTCTCCCAGTCTCCCAGAAGGGAAGATCACTTCAGCCTTGGCTTTCAAGACACAAAAACTAATATAGAGAACGACTCTTTTCATTTCCTCAATGAGAGCACTTCAGTACCTGTGAATATGTGCTTGTTGCTATATGTCGGTTTCTCCTTTTTAAATCTCCTGTACAACTCTGTCTCATCAGCACGCTCCCGTGGTACCACTCTTCTGATGATGTGCACATAGGCACTTGGTGCATACACTTTTCATTCAGATCAGATCGTTTTCCATAAAGGCAGAGAGTGAAACGCTGTAGCCAGAGGTAAGACAAGACGACACACAAGCATGACACATGAGACTAAAGTGCTGTCAGGGTCTCAATTAACCTCACAGAAGGCCCAGACTACATTACAGAAACGACTCATTTGAAATGTAGCCACCCATATTATCGTGATTATAATTAATTAAATGTTGAGTTCCTCTGGCATTTGATATGACTGAGGTGACCTTAAGTCCTGGATGGTTTTAGAGGTCAAAAATGATGAATGAAATATGAATGATATGACCAATCTGCACAGAGCATTCAAACTATGACTAAGCAGTTGTAACAAGGAATGTAAATGTGACAAATGGCTCCAGCAGCCTTTCACGATGCTCACACTTCAGGCTGATTCACCATTGCATCAGATTCATCAGACCCCCGACACTGTCAGGTGTTGATGTGCTACCCTCCTGTTGACATCTGATTTCACTGGAAGACAAAAAAATAACATTGCTACGCAAATGTCAGTATAATACTGTACTGCTCTGCATCCTCAAGTATTGGCTTTTTGCCTGCCCACAGCCTTTATAGTTCACAAAATATGGATCCAATAATGGCACCCTCCAGTGCAGCCTAAAGTATGACACAATCATAACACAAGCAGTAGCCAAGCCATTTGCTGCAGTTAAGGTCCCAAGCAGATCCTGGCCTCAGAGACCCCACTGAGCTACACAGACAAAGTGTGTGTGTGTGTGTGTGTGTGTGGGTGGGTGCGGTGGGTGCGGGGGTGGACTGAGGAAGAGGACTTACACCTTGAGTGGAATCAATGCCACTGACATGGACCAGCACACACACTTCATGCACACTCACATATATTGTACTCAGGTATTCCTGACAATCCTGTTTTAGCCACACTTGAGAGCCACCTGCAACACTTGGCTTCAGGATGTGTAAATAAACATGTCATCTGAATTCCCTGCAACAGCCATGAATTTTTGATCTATGGATATTTATAACGAGTGTCCACACCCTGGGAAGAACACGGCATCATAGATGGCGATAAAATGTCCGCTGTCCTGAAAATGGCATTTTCGGCTCGTCATTGGTGGATATTACAGTAATAAAAGTGCAGTGCTGCATGCGTTATTAAATTGGATTCAGCTCAGACTGAGAAAGAGGACAGGTTTAATAAGATGAGCTGCATGAATAGCTCCATCCAAACTTATGTGGCGCATTAGTCAACGCATAATGAACCTTAACGTACAGCTTTTTGGCCAATTGGATTACATGTTGGTAATTAAGCAGCTTCAAGGGAATGGGAAAAAAGAATGGTATGAGACAAATGTGTTTATGTGTGCGTGTGAAAAGATCCAAAATCTAGATGACCACCCGCTGGCAAATCCACTCGTCACATAACATTACCTTGATGTTCTTCCACATGCACACACACACACACACACACACACACACTTCCACATATACAGTCACACTTTATTAGCTTCCGACGAGTGCCATCCACCCCACAGAGACAATATGTGACAGCTTTGGAGAACTAGCGACATGAGAGAGCAGTGGGGAATGAAGGCGCCATCTAAAAGCTTTGATGCTGCTTCATGAATCAAAGAGGCCTGCTGTGTCCACACACACAGGCTAGTGTCCTGCTCTAGCTCCAAAGACACAGGCAAAAACCCGTGACCCGCTGTGAACATTTCTGCGTTTATTAAATGCTTCGCTTGTACATGCACATGTTGACAAAAACAAATCAAAGCTCCTTCATTAAGCATAGTAAGAAGCAAAGACCGACAAAGATGGAGAATGGAAAAAAAAAAAAATGTCACAGTAACGGACTGAGACAGTAAGGACAAGGCAATGTAGGTTTTTAAAAAGTGGGACGAGTTCTGGTGTCAGATGGTGGTGGTGGGGAGGGTGAGGGACAAACAGCTGAGGTGGGGTGATTGATTGACTGCTCTGATCGTCATGGTCCCTCCCCGCTTTATGTTTCACTCATCATGTCTCCTCTCATTCACACTGATCTGAACGGTCAGCTGTCCTTAACAAAGCAATGTGTACTCTTCTCAGCCAAGAAAAAAACAAACAAACAAAACGTCAAATTATTCTCTCTGCAAAGACAGAGCCCCCACAACCAGCAGTTAAATGGCTCTGTGCTGCGGATCATGGGACTGTGGCAGGGGCTTAATCACTACTACAGTCAAGATGTATATAATCTGTACATCGTTGTTATGGAGCCTGTGATTCTGATCAAATATCTTAACATGTTTAAGAGCTATTTTTTAAATTATTATTAACCTTTATTTAACCAGGTAAGCTAATTGAGATATAAAATCTCTTTTCCAAAAGCGACCTGGACAAACGCAGCTATATTTTATCTAACTATCTAACTAGGGTAGTTTATATTTTCCCCCAAGCACAAGCTGAGTACAGAGTACATATCTAACTTGCTTAGGTAAAACTTTTTTTTTGAAAACTGGCCTGTGAAACTATCTACTGCGCTACTGGTGGTAATTTGCGAGTATGTTAATGAATCTCTGTATACTGTCTCTTGTGGGGCTACTGACACAGGGCTGAACCAGGGGACCATTGTTCCCTCCACCATTCCTCTTCACTCCCCTTTCTCTGCACCATACAGTGATTACTGTATGTATCGACCTATGGACTGCAATCCTATAATGAATGGGCTATAATTTGTTGTCTGCCCAGCTCATTTGCTGAAGGCCAAAGTTCTTTGTTCCACTGATTCCTCTTACCCACCTTAAAATGTGCTCGTCAATGTGCTCCCAGCCATTACAGTGTTTCTTTTGTTCTGGGAGTGTCAATATAGTATAAGCAGTCTGCAGTGAGGTACTGGCATCCCTGTTGCTTCTTTAACTTCTTGATCCTTATGGCCACAAAATATTTGAACCCAAGTATCTGCCATTCAACCACTTGACTTTATTAGTGAAATTCACATGCACAAGGTTTCTGCAGACCTTATGCTAACCCATTACTAAGTGCACTGGTGGACACATGAATTTAAAGAGCCCCTGGCATAAAGACAGCTGATTAGATTCTAGTTGCTACTCCACCTTTAAATGTAGCTGCAGGTCACATTTTAAGATTGCACTTTTTTTTATTTAATCCCTTGTGCTATTGCTTTGACTGACAGTATTTCAAGGTCGCTGTGTGCAGGTGGTAAAGTATAAAAGAAAGTAGAGCTGTAGAGCTGTGGTATAAGAATCCAGCCGGATTTGCATACTGAATCTTTTCTTTACAGTTGGACGGGAACTGGAAGTTGGGTCACATAACCCCTCTAGTGAAGCTCCTGTTTTGGTGCTGGACCTGAGCAGTGCTTTGGTCCGATCTTATTGATGTTATATCTAGCACTGCAAGAGACTGATTTGCCTGCTCTTCAATTGTCACATTTTCATGTTTTTCAGGATAATAAGTGTTAGTAAAATGTAAGATTTAATTGGTATATGGCAGCAGGCCTTAATTATCTGTTGCCTTGGAAACAATCATTTTTATAACTGCAATATCAGACATCATGGCAGCAGCATTGTGGCTGCACTCCTCATCCTTGTTTCTCTTATTTGCCCTTTCTCTTTGTCTTTATCCTTGTTAGCCTTTCTTTCGTAACTTTCTCTCCCTCTGTTGCTGTCTGTCAGATGACTATTATGACAATGGAGGGCTGTTCAGTCTCTGGGCTCAAGCACGACACAAAGCTAAGTGACACTGACGATAGTCTTACATGCTCCTCAATGGTGGGCTCCTGACTTACTTAACTAAGACTGCAAATGACAGGTACATAATCATCTCTACTAGCAACAGCCGGAACAATGCCCCTCCCCACGCATGAGTGTCATTTAATGCAATTGTTCATAATATTTCTGTGACACCTTCTCTCTTCAATGCCATGATTAAGTTGAGTGCAAATGACTCAAATGTCGTTTACCCACCCTTTTATTGCCAGTTGTAGTTTGATATAGATTTTTAGAACTATCTAAATGTAAATTATACACAGTACAAAAACATGTCCTATCAAGGATGTTTACATTTATCAAATCCAAAATCACTTAGGTCAGAACCAATGTTGTGAAAATAAGTACTTCTCTATCTTATCTTACAAGATGACTCAACTCTACACTTTCTATTTCTGTGTTCTTTGACATCAACAGCATGAAAAGCACTATGTGAGATAAAGATATGGATTTTTTTTTCCTTCCACTGGCTCCAGTGAACATCGGTCAGACTTGGCTCATTAACTCTATATTGAACTGTAGTTAAACTATCTCACAAAAAAACAATTCGTATAATTGGACAAATATACTTTTACTACTACTTATATACAATTACAATTATATACAATTGTCACACAATGTCTGTGTATTATGTCAATCAGTCTTGGGAAAAAAGATTTTAGTATTAAGTATTATCTTGTGATCATCTTGTGAACTGAAAGCCTATAGGGTTACATACATCAAATTAAACTAAATTACACACCCTTGCACTGTTTATCATATATTGTCAGTTTGTTTATCAATTAAGCAGAGGGAATGAAAAACATTGTGTTATTATGTTATGCCTGATGTTTGGCTTCTTTTAATTGTATAAGGATCTTTGGCAATGTGCCTGAGGAATTACCGACTGCAAACTGCTTTACTTGATAGTTTAATTGCCAGCAGCAGAATGTGTGTAAGCAGGTCATGATCGTGCAAAAAGCAACACAGACTTCCCTCTACTTTGGAAATAAGAAAAACACAATATTGTGCACAATAGAAAGCGATTTCTACAGGATGATGCCTGGTTACAGATGTTGAGCTTGTCCTGTCTTGTACTGTTTACGACCAGACATGGACAGGAGGAGAGAATTATCCTCTTTTTACTGCCCACTAGTGACGCCTTTAACATTTCGACACCACAGAGACAAGAGTTCATTTCCAATTAGTGAGGCCTTCGATTTGGAAGTGCATTCAACCGGACTCAAGCGCCTATATGCGGAGCAGGTAAAGTTTCACATTCTTTTCAAGCTCTGAGCAGTTGGAGAGGTTGTCAGTTGAGGGGGGGTGGGGGTGTAGAGGGGTACTGTGCATCTCTCATGCAGACACTGCAAAGCTCCGACAGCTGAAACGAAGACTTAACACAAACATTTCCAGATTGGGTTCAAACTGAAGTCTCATCATCGACTCTCATGAAACTCATATGAGCCCTGTAAACAGCAATGTTCAGTCAGCTGAGGAGTTTTAATGAGTGAGACGTGTTGCTGAGGGCGTTTGACCTCCTGATCCCGGGACAACAAACTGCACGTATCAGAGCCAGGGAAAGGCGGGTTTGATTTTGATACATTTTGATTACTATTACTAGTACTTTATTACTATTACTATTACATTTGGTACTATTAATCAAAATACAGACAACATGGCTGCACCATAACATTTTAGGGACATCTGGCAAGTCTTTAGACAACAGCAACAGATAGTCTTATAGCAACCACTGGTAACAATTTCTTAAACCCTGGATCACTAATGAAGGCCTCATAACTAAAAGTAAATGACGCTGAGTTTCTGGGTAGAAATATATAAAAATACTAAGCACGTAGACAGTTAAGCCACTTTTTAACAGTCATATCAAATCAATATTTACACTGACATTTGAAGGTTAATGTAAAATGATCAACTTACAGACAGGACAACAAACAAAAAGTAGAAGATCAAATGGGATTAATCTGCTGATGTATTGGAAACCCTTTAGCTAAATGCTAACCTTTCCCTCTGGAGGCTTGTCAATGATGGATGTAGCAACATGAATCAGCCCATATGGCATAGAGCGAGATAGAAACATGCAGCCGGGGAGATAACGGCTTCCCAATATTAGATTACGGGGCAGGAGACAGCATTGCTGTTTCTGTCTAGTCAAAAAAACAGAGTTTTATAAAAAGCTGTGTCTTAAAAACAAAGATTGCCCCCAGGATCAGATTCAGAAATTGCTAATGACAAAGGCTTTATTTTTTAAAACAAAGGTTGCTAGGTTGCAAATATCTGCCGACTCGAAGTACATAGTTTAAGGACAAAAAATAAGGGTTGAACAAAGAAACAGGGACCGGTAGGGGCAGGTAAGTCAAATGACATAAAGCTCTGATTTGACTAAGCTGATTATTAGCCAAAGTTTTTGCAGATTATAAGGCCAACATGGGAGATGTGATTTCATTTAGGAGTTAGGTCTTGCTCACCTTTTCCTGAATAAAATACATGAACTAGACCCTACCAGAGAATATATGGACCTTATGCATGCACACCCAGTAAAATGATACTTGTACATCTCTGGCAGCAGGTTAATAGATTAAAACGGAATATTAAAGCAGAGGTAATATTTTCATTAGCAGTGCTGCAAAGGATTAATATTTCACACAGGCTCTGTGATTTAAAGGCTGGAGGCACCCAGGTGGAAGCAGGCATACACACAGACCCATAGACATATTGTATCGCTGCAGTGCAAACATTAACGCACACAACATACACAGCAACTCTTAATCAACAAATGAGTTCTGTTGTTAGTTGATGCTACAGTGGCTATTGACAGTGAACCAGCAGTATGGGTGATGGGTTGTTTGTCTAATAACCAGGGCTGCATTTCAATTTCACAACTCACTGAACAGCCTGCTTAGCCATATTGCTTAGCCTGGTGTCATATGATATGCTGCTGTGCTGCCGCTGAGGGAGATAATGGCAAAGAGGTCCCACTTTACTTCGGCTGTTTGAGCCAACCTTGAAACAGGTTGAAAACAGGGAGACTTTTGCTCAAATGAACACACACACTTACACACACACATACACAAGCTCACTCAGAAATAAGCCAAAAAACATTTACCCCCTACCTGGTCCCAGGAGGGTCCCATTATTTGACTGCAACTTGAAAGTGACTTTCTCTTTATTCTCTTCCCTTCAGGCCTAGCCTGTGTGATACACACAGATAGAACTCTGTGTCTGGTCTAATTACAGACTCTAATTCACTGGCTCCCACTGCCCCTGCCCCTGCTTCTCCATCTCTTTGTTTGTCTTCTGTGTCTAACTGAGTTTGTTTTTCGGTCTCACACAGTGATTCTTATCTTCATACCAGCTTTCAGCACCTTCCTCTCCTTACTTCTCAATTAAAACATGTCTGTGGGCAAATGATGCGATGATGTAGCATCATTGGGAATTTCTGTTAAAAAAGGCTGAAAATACAATATGTGCAAATACCCACCAGGTGTTTGCAGAGCATGCAACATTCACATAGCGATGTTCTAACATATATATATATATATGTGTGTGTGTGTGCGTGTGTGTGTGTGTGTGTGTGTGTGTGTGTGTGTGTGTGTGTGGCAGAACCCTTTCTATCATTCACTACATACCTGTAACACCTCAGGCAGCTGCCCTACATGGAGAATATTTTCTGATCTGTTCTTAACTATAGGTGTTTACTGATACCTGTTGGATAGCTACACTCTGTATCCTGTTTATTATAATCATTTCACATTCCATGTGGACAGAAATGAAATATTCAAATATCTACAGAGAATTAGAATCTGCATTCCAAAGTACTAATATGACTCTTACTTCTTGCAGTATGTGATATATAAAAAAACACAGTGGTACATTCCATGTATCAGCGTCCCCTTGTCCCCCTCCCCCCTTCCTCCATCCCAGTGGTCATCATTTGCCGTGGATTTAAGGACACATACATCCTCGGAAGGCACTAAGTTAATTAAACATTAGGCCATATCTGTCTGTCCTGCTCATTCCCTCTCTCTGACTGGTTATGTGAAGGCTCAGAGGAGTATTGCTGCTTCAGTGAAACCACGTGCACATACACAGACAGCTCCTCTGTGCAGGAGTGTAGGAAGCCTCTCAGTAAGTGTACGTGGGTGTTTAATTACGTCTGCTGCCGTGTGTACGTGCTTCCAAAGGTCTGTGGGCATTTGAATATTGGTTTTCTAAGCGTGCATGTTACAAACAGAAGTTTGTCTTAGCACTGACAACAACACACATTGTGCCTGCCTGTCCTGTGCCATGATGACAGCTTCATCAAATCCTTGTTAAATGTAAAGAAAGAGAGACGTAGCCCCAAGGTGACTCCTGTGTAACTGGCACAACTATTTAATACTCTGGTATGATATGAAGCAAATCGAAGTTCAGTATAGAAACAAAACCAGCTGCACTTAGTGCAACTTTAATGTCATCATCACTAAGTTTAACTCAGCAGCCCTGGAAACGCTAAGTGTCAATATATACTGACAAAAAGAGCATGTTGTCTTTTTTCTCCCACTCGGAGCACTGAGGCATCAGCTATGGAAACATGAAACTCATTTTATTGTCATAAAATAATAAATAAAAGTAAAGGAGTAAGTAGTTGGATATAAAATATTACAAACACACACACACACACACACACACACACACACACACAAAAACACACACACACAGACACACAGCAGTACATGCAGTACTGCCATGTCTTTGGTTGGTGGTACCTTTGAAAAAACACACAAAACATAGCAGGACAAAGAGGCCATGGAGAAAAGATCAGATTGACTGTTTAAGAGTTTGCTGTTTTGTGCTTCTTTTTTAAAGCTTGTTTTCCTCTCCATGCTCTGAATCGAGCAATAAAAAGCCACTGTGGTTGATCAGCTGCATGACTCCTCATTATTTAACCACATTTGAGTATAATGTACCCTAGGAAGAGGACATGGAGTCGCAGTAAACAATTTTACACTAGTTTCCAACCCGCTATTTTCTGGGCATGAAGAAAATGCGACGTGTGGATGCAGGAATAGAATAGAACTATTTCAAGAATCACACGCTGGGTACAACACGTACACATACACGCAAAACAAATGAATAAGTGCGTTCAAATGCGTGAGAGAGGGGGTACATATGTAAGTGAGAAAACTTCCATCTCACTTGTCTCATTCATTTAAAATTAAACAAAACAAACAACAACAAAAAAAAAACCCTGAAGGGATGTTTCCATGACGGTTTTGATTCTTCCTTCACTTAACGCCACAGTTTCTCCTCTAACCTCGTGTATCACCTGTCATTTATATTGCATATAATAATGTCAGTGTTGAGAATCCCGATTTCAGTCTTTCTCTCTCTCGCTCTCTCGCTTTCCTCCATCTTGCTTATTCACACAGTGCAAAATGATCCAAAGGAGCTCTGACACCAATAATTAAAGAGTTATTGAAATTAGCATTGACTGCTCCTCTCGCTGCTGCCGAGTGCCAGCAAAGATTCTCTGCTTTGATCGCCTGAGCTTTCCCCACATCCTATTAAACTCTGCTCTTGTGATTGACTCAGTCGCAAAGATAAACACACACACACACACACACACACGCACGCACACACACACACACACACACACACACACACACACACACACACACACAGTTACTCTCACCGAGGTTCTGCAGCGCAAACAAGCTACTAACACACACGCTCGCTTAAAAAAAAATTATAAATGTCGCTTCTTTGCAATTAAAAGATAAATAAAAGAAATTTTAGACAAATAGTGCTATATTTTAATAGTTCCAACATTTTACATCTAAAGCCTGTTATTTTGCATACGTTTGAATGTGGCATGTGAGTGTATGAGGCTGCTGGACTCAAACGGACGAAACATGTCCTGAGGCATGACATCGCCTCCTCTCCACCCCTACACCCAGCCAATCACTCTCTCCAACATGTCATATCTCCCTCCGTTCCCTCCCTATGCCAGCATCCCTCCATCTTTGCCCCCTCCTCCTGTCCTTTATATCCACGACTGACATCTCTCATTTTCTGTCCTTTTCTCCACTGTGAGCTGCCCCTTCCTTCCTTTCCCTGTAAGCAAGATTGCTTGTAATCTTGAATCTCAACAAGCTGGTTGCTTATGCAGACTTGCAACCTTTCCTCAGCTGCCCTGACTTCTTCCTCCCCATCTTTTCTGCCCGCTGTCAAAGCCCATTCTCTCCCTCCTTCACCAGCTGCGTGGAGCAGAGGCCCGCTGAGCCAAGTGCCATTTGATTAGCCTCTTTCTGGCAGCCACAGTAATTGCATGGACATTTCCTCTCTTCCTTCTTACTCCCTGTCCATTTCTCTCTTTCACTCTTCATCAACTATGCTGGGGATGCATCATCATTATCGTTACTATCATCAAAAGCATCATCTCACTTACAGTACATCTCTTTCTGCATACTCCCCTTCATCACGGCTTCTTTTCTTGCTTAAAAACCACTCACAATTCCCCCATGACACTTTCTCTCTCACCTCTCTCTATGCCAGAAAAACACACACGGATCCTTCCATCTCTCCAGCAGTCACATATTTACTTTTCCTCCCTTCCCTTCCCAATTTATTTGCTCCCACTCTCTTCTCACATTACCATACCGTTTCATGAACATCCTGTCCACATGTTTGCATTTTGTCAGCAGTCCAGCCTTTAAGCTCAGACGCCATACAAACATGGCAGCAAACAAATGCTGCACCTGACCACATCAAGTCCTGCACACACAAACAAATGAGCTGTGAGACTGGTGACAATCCAAAGGGAATCAGTAGAACGAGAAGGAGACAAAGTTGGGGATGAAAGAGGATGAAAGTGTTGGATAGACAAGACGAGGATTAGAAGGGAGGAGGGCACAGTCATTGGTCAGGGAGGCAACAAACAAATGAGAGCGTATCGGTTGCAAACAACAGAATTAATTGTATCCAATCACAGACATGACCAGCAGCATTACAATCGACAGTGACATCATCAAGAGACTTTTGCAAGAAACACACACACATAAAAACATGCCACTTTACAGTCCTCCAACTGAAAGTTCTCTATTAATGGATGGGATTGTATAGAATCATGCTGTAAACAACTGAATTATTCACTCTGCTGCCATTTGTTATTTTTGCATGGACTGTGGAGTAGCAGCTATAGAAAATACAATCTCTGGAAAACAAACCTGAATCCTCAGCCAGATCAAAAGTAAAAAACCGTCTGTGACATGTTGGTGCAGAAAGACATGGACTTGCCGGAGCAGTGTCATCTGTCAGCATTACAGCAACTACAGCTGCTTAGATAGACTGAGTTTGATTGTGTCACAAAATTCAAGTGTACAGAAGCTGACGTTGAGAGGGGAAGATTCAAAAACGACTTGTTAGTTAGCTTGTTGAGTGGTTATAAACTTATAAGCATTACATAAACAAATATGTGACATATCAGTTGTACTTGATGGGATTCATTGTCAGAAGCTTCTAGTTTGTCAGCCATGGAAAACAATGTTTTTCCTTCTTTGTATGTATTTTGGAGATGTGTGGCTACATACAGTAAAACAAGATGTGTGCGATATGTTTAAAACTGAAAACCTGCGTGCTCTGATCATGATTCCAACTGTAGTAAGACACACCACTTTGTTACTGCAACATTGAAGGCCAATTAAATTCTCTGACTGTACCCTAGAGATTCAAAAAAATAAATAAATAGCAAAAGCACTAAACAAAAGCTGCTAAATGAAGAAACAGGAGTAAATGTAATTAGCTACTTTTTGACTGTGTGCACCGTGTTTAGTTGAGCCAAATGTCCAGCATGCCAAATCACCAATGAGCTGACCAAATGAGAAGCTGGCAGAGCTGGGCACCACTGCCTGGCATAACTCTCATGTGTCCACTCTGGCATGACCAGGTTTCTGCCAACCATCGGAGACAAATGCCCATGGACAGCCAACAGAGATCGCCACCTGCCATCAGCTCCATTATCCTATGTGTGTGTGCACGTGTGTGTGTGTGCGTGCGTGTGCGCATGTGTGTGTGTGTGTGTTTGTGTGTATGCGTCCCCCTGCACCACCAGCCAGATGCTGAACAAAGACCATGATATTACCAGAGCTGCTACACAATTTATTTGTGTGGTGTTGGCTAATTATGTCGGCATATGCAAAAGCCATTTCACAGCCTCGGGGTGGTACCTTATACGGTATTATTCTGAATTTGATTTGAGATTAGAGGCAGTCCTCAGCCTGTTTTACCCCTCGTTGTGGTATGAGTTTGCAAAAAAAACTTTGATAGCTGCTGTAGATACCCCTGAAACATCTCATGTTAGTCTGGAGGTATAGATCAGGTCAGAACCGGGCCTGCTGGTCAATGACAACAACATGTCACTTAGACGTGACATTAGAGGGCAATTGCAATTTTTTCACTCCCTTCTTCCCAGCTTGCCTATATGAGTTTAGCTGCAAACACTGAGTTATGAGCTTGTAGCCATTTAAAAAAGGACACCCCATCCATTCATCAAAGCATCACCTTTTTGTGTTCTCCAGTGACAAGCAAACTAGAAATCAATGTGTCTGCGGCAGCATAGAAGCTTGATGCATTAATGTGGAATTGATAGCTAATGTCACATTCATTTTTCCTCATTCACCCACCAACAGAGGCCAGGAGGAAGGTGAGAACTGGTCTGCACCAGTGGGGAGTGACCGAGGTTCAGTGGGCTGAACGAGAAAGACCATGCTGTTATTCCTGAAAAATATCCGCTCTCATTCACTCCTCATGTTTTCTCCTTCCTCTTCACTCTTTCTGTTTTTATACTCACTAAATCTATGTTTGTATTCTGCAGTATACTGTTGTGGCACTGCTGCCAGAAATGTCACCCTGGGGTGAAATCAATTTAAATTCTGTCACAATCATAGGAAAGAAAAAATCTTTCAAATGAATATTTACTGCTGCATTTTCTGCTCGGATCTGTTTTCAAAAAGAGCTTATCATTTTCGACGTGTTTTAACATTGGCCCTGGGTAATGAGGGGCATAATTCAACAGCTCTGTGGTCCCATTAACACCTGTTTGTAGACTGTGTTCTAAACGCATTTGCTGTGACCGTTTCTGATCTGATCTCACGTTCCTGCTCTATATGCAAATACACAGGTATACCATTTCTGTTCCTAAAGACCAAATGCAGTCGTTTTGGACAATCAGACTGTATATTATATAGTCTATACTGTATATCTCTGTGAAAGAGACTGAGAGAGAGAGAGAGAGAGAGAGAGAGAGAGAGAGAGAGAGAGAGAGAGAGAGAGAGAGAGAGAGCAGACCCAGGAAAGATTAAATAAAATTGAAAATCAATATATGTCAGTCAGTGTAAATATTGAGGCATGGTCACAAATAAATCAACGTTGTGAGGCACAAAGGTGTAAAAACACTTGGTTTATGATGAAACTGCAGCAGGCCAGAGGTCAGCAGCTGAGTGGGTGGTCTTTTTATGTGAATGGTGTCATGGACGTCTGAAACTCTACTGTGGTGTTGTCAAGCTGACCATATAACATCTTTGGGCTATATAAATAGGAATAAATAAATAAATAGAAATAAATAGAAATGACATGTCATTACAGGAAACACTAATAAATAGTCATTAATATGATAATTTAGACCCCATCAGAAAGAATTTCAATGTGGAAGCCTCATCTTATTTCAGTACAACACTCTTTGAGGTCAAAGAGTCTTGAAGTAAAACACAATTGTGAAATCGTGAAAGAAAACAATTTACTGGAAATCACATCACCGAGACAATGTCATCTTCATGTGCAGTCATAAGACGTCTGAGAAGTTTGTTAAAGATTTCTCCTCAACAGAAATTAAGTTGGTAACGTGTACAAAACATAACAAATGCACACACGGGCACACATTTTCAATCCCTCCAAGCCACTACAATCAGAGCTGAGGCTTCCCATAAAACCCAACTCTGTAATAATCCTCCAGTGCTTAAATATTTATGGCCCAGAGCCTACAATCCCCCACCTCTCCGTTATTATTTGTCAGCAGAAATGATTTAGCCTCAGGAAGTCTACTACATAGATGCCTACATGCCTTCAGAAAATTATAGGGGCACTGCTCATCATTGGTTATTGCTCTCTATACAGCCACCTCTAGTCTAAATAGGCTAAAAAACAAAAATCTTCAGCCCCGGGAGTCATAAATAAAGCAGTGTTTGGTGGTAGACAGACAGCTCTCCACTGTGATTGCACGGGAGAGCAAATGTATACTTTTAAATGGATTTGCTGCTGAGCTGTGAATGCAGGCAAACCATCACGCCTGTGTGCACTGCAAAGCTGTGGGAGCTATCATTTGATGGAAACCTCATACAGTTCAAAAGGCTGTTGTTTTTTTTTAACCTTTTTTTTTGGGGGCGTGACAACAAACAAATGAAAACCGCACCACAGGTTAAGCTTATATGTAGGAGATTTTACGTATGTTGTATGTTGATGTGAGTGCAAGCGAGTCCCTTCTGAGACGGCGTCAACAGCCATCGATCAATATTGCTGCAGACGTGACACCTAAGTGGCCAAAATGTCTGCCCCCTCACCACAGTGTGTTACCTTTCAGAGCACACATACTGTGAATGCATGTCATCTGTCCACCGCAGAGCCGTTAAACAACGCACACTGCTCCGACACCTTATTTTTATACAGTCCAAGACATCTTTCCTTTCATTTACAGTTATTCAAACATTCATTTAATACAAAATACCAAATAAGTTTAGGAAGAAAAGAAGGAAAGAATTGAGGCGGCATGTGCGTCGAAGTCTGCAGATATGCGATGTGAATTATTTGGTAAGGTGTGAGCATGCGCACAAAAATGTGTCACTTGAAGTGGCCCACAGATTAAATTACTTTTTCGGCATGGACGGTAGGGAGGGGAAATATTGAGAAAATGATTAAAAAAATAAATGGAAAAATGATTTCCCATTCTGGGTCCTGTCACAATGGAAGGAGAAGGCAATGGGGCAATTGCATGCTTATTTGTCTAGTTGGGGCCAAAGCGTGTCTGTTGTAGCTGCTCATTTTAAAACATTACCAATTTATCCTCCTCTATCTCCCCAGACCACTGCTGACCGGGGACTCATGGACCAGATTACCTAAATGAAATAATCCTAATCTCCGTTTGCAGTTAATTATGTCCACAGGAAAACAATCCAAGCTAGACCGCCGCCTTTTCAGCACGCAGACTTGGTTTTCTTGTGATATACAGCAAGTGACCTTGAAGCTACTTGCAGGTTTAAGCATGTGCGTTTCGTTTTCATGTTCAGGTTTACATTTTTTGAAGCCAAAATGAAGCAAAGTAAAGCGAATCCTGCTTCAGCGACTTTTTACAGCTTGTACTAGCTGCAATATCATGGCTCAACTGTCCTCAATTTGTATCTAAGGCAGTCATTTGTGAACATGTTCAATTTTTATTAGATTCAAATCCATATCTTTAACCCTAAATCAGACAGTCGGCATGAGCTCAGAGATCCGTCACAAGCAGAACGCCTTCACTGCCCCCTCCGTGTAGTGGGGGGCATACACTTGTCGCCCCAACCTCTGTACCTTCATCCCTCGTTTATTCTAATCTGTACCAGGGCCTTGGAGGTGTGAAAGGGGTGGGGTGATAGGGTGCGGTGGAATGGATGGAATGGCTTGGTCGCTATCCATTAGGACTAAGTCGCCTATAAATTGCCACATCCACATCCACACTTCACCAATCGCCACATAATTACATTTCAAAGACGTAGCGTGCACTGACCTCAGAGAGGAGCATGCTGCCGTAAATAACAGGGACAATAAATCTCTGTCCTCTGCTCTCACAGAGCTTCTGACGTCCCATGTGCACATCCATGCGATTCGTATAAACACAGGTGCACACCCAGGGTTCTACACTGTACTTGCATGCATATCTGTAATCATATGATCTTATGTTTTCATATGTCTATGGACATGAAAGAACATAAACTCTAACTCCTTTATATCCTCCTTCAAATCATTTCATTCTCACTCTCCAGTGACCACCCCCTCCCTTTTTCCTGGTCTATTAGAGACAAGGCCTTTGTGGTAGTTTAGAATGATAGAAAGAGAAATTGACTTCCTGTCAAGTCACCTGTAGAATCAGGAACAAAGAGAGTGGATGGCATTATGCCATTACAGCTTGTAACGTATAAGCTGTAATGGCAGGCAAACAATCAAATTACAAACATTTGTAGTTCCAGTAATGTTGAGTGTGATGCCTTGGTATGATGTTTGCAGTTACACATAAATTAGTAAACATTTTTTCAGCAAACAGAGAGAACTATAGTTCAGTTATCAGTTAATGATTAATCATGATAATGGGTTTCAGTGCTCTGATACCACTGTACAGTTGCTTACTGGCACTGTAGGTGCAAAGGCAGCAGTGAGAAAGACAAAGAAAAGAAAGAGCAGTGCTGATTGATCCAGTAGAGCCACTTTAAATCTGAACCACAAAGGCACTGACTCTCACACGTCAGAACAAGCTGACAAAGACAGACTGAGCAGAGGAGCTCAAACTTTCTGTTTGTGGAACACTGGCCAAAGTGATGCAGTTATCACAGAAAGCCCACTGGTAAGCCTCTCGCCGCCACTGGCAGATAACAGCTGAGTGAGAGGGCTCAGACTGAGCAAGGGCAGGCTGCAGAGAGTAAGCACTGTTTATGTCCTGCTGCTCCTGCCACTACCTCCGCCCTATCTGTTTGCCATCCATCACTACTTGACAACCCTGACAGGTTAGAGAGAGATAGCACCTCAATGCCACTGGGATGGGACGGGCAAGATGCAAGCAAAGACCTGCTATGTGCTTATGCACCTGCAAAGGGAAGGAAGGGTCAGGCCTTGCCTCTTACCACATCACATTCTCTTTACAGACTTGCGATATGTCGACAGACCAAGTGAGACAAAAACAAAAGAGTGAAAAGCGACGAAGAGCACTCAGGGACTATACTATGTCCACGTGTCTCTGTGGGTATTTGTGCCAGTGTGTTTCTTTTTTTTCTCATTTGAGGCAGTAAATATAAAACCCCTTTTTACAGACACACATTATCCAAAATATATATATATATATATATATATGTGTGTGTCTGTGTGTGTGTGTGTGTGTGTATACTGTATACAGTGAACTCTCGCTATAACGCGGTACACCTTTTGCGGCTTCGCTGTTTCACGGATTTTATTTGTGCAGTTTGTTATGCTTTTTTTTTACAGTGTATGAACGCGCATCGTGTTCTGCGTCCTGATTGGCTAAGGGACTGTAGGCTAATGTCAATCAATCTCCTCCGTGCCTCGTCTCTGTCCAGTACAGAATGTGTTCGGCTTGGCAAATTTACATGTTTGCATATTTTCTCCACGACAAAACCCACAATGTCGACGAAACGTTCTGCACCGACAAAGACACCTGCACCACGGCCTTCAGTAGAAAAAGACGCTACAGCGGAGCGGAGTCAGCACAAAGAGGCACAGTCAGAGGAACTGTGAAATACGGGTCAGTCACAATGTGTCCAATTGCGTAGGGTGATTATTAAAATTATTATTTTACAGTATTTCTAAAACTATCATAGTTATTTGTAAGAAAACGTTTCTGTTTTTATTTCTTAAACATATGCTTGGGCTTGAAAACAGTTTTGATCTTTCGTTTTATAGTACTGTATAATAATTGTAAAAAATAAAGCTGACTACTTCGCGGATTTCGCCTATCACGGGTTCTTTTTGGAACGTAACCCCCGCGATAAACTAGGGTTCACTGTATATATATGTACAGTATATACTATATTTATTGCTAAAAGTTGACACACTAACCATTATCTTGAAAGAAAAATTAATATATTGCTGGTCAAACATCAGGCTTCTCTTTAACCACAAATCTCTCCATCTTATAATCTTTGAACACACCACAAACACCATGTCTAAAATTATCCCTATTTAATTTATAGTAAATAACAAGAAATGAAAAGGTGTTTTACATGTTCAGCATGGTGCACTAAGCACACACAGGCATAAACAGTATCGAACAGATGTGAAATCTTTTGCTGAAGGCTGCAGGTAAAATCCTGAATGGTCCCGGGGGAGATTTTAGAGAAGGAAGGCCCTCTGAGAACAATTTCAAAGCATATTCAGGAAGGAAAGCCCACACATGCACTCACACAAACACATTCACACACTCACACTGATGCTGCACGTACTGAAGAAGAGACATGGCAGAGCCATATGGACTAAATGGATTTAACGACAGTGGATCGGGCTGGCATGCTGGGCAGGTAAGTACACGCTCTGAACTGAGCAGATGCTTCACAGAATGGGGTGGGGGTGGGGGTGGGGGTGCTGTGTGTGAGCGTGGGGGGGAGGGGGGGACACGCATTGTGGATGTTTGGGGGGGGGGGGGGGGGGGGGGGGGGGGGGGGGGGGGGGGGGACACGCATTGTGGATGTTTGATGGGGGATTATGAGCAACATACCATAAACTACATATGCTCTTGCCAACTTGTTAAAGTGCATTTGTATGTAATCAAACTGCCTCATGCGAGCCTTTGTGGCCTTTTGCATGCATTTACACATTTACATAAGGCATAACTTAAAATGAACAAGAGAGCCACAAAACACACACACACACACACAAACACACACACACACACACACACACACACACACACACACCCTTGAGAAGCAGAATTAATCACTGATAAACACATGTACACCCCAACTCTGTGAGATTTCCTGACAGGGCATCCAGAAAGCTCAATCACAGCGAATAAAGGAGGCTAATGAACTCCTCTCATTATGTAAATGCTAATCATGTAACACAATCTTTGTAATTTGACACACCTGATCTGTGAAGGAGGAACACCCCCCCCTCCAACACCATGATCATCCCTATCCACCCATAATCCACCACCACTCTCACATTCCTCAAATACTATCTTTTAGCTTTAACAAGCTGTGCAGGTCACTGTATGATGTCTGCTTAGACTTGTCACACACTGAGAGAGAGAGAGGACACGAGATTGTACACACAGTCACACAAAGACACATCCTCTCATCCAATACAGATACAGTGTACATGCTGACAAGTGCAGTTTATATTGTATTGTTTATATTAGGTATATTCTGTCTAAAGTGAGGAGTGAGGATTACTGTACAGACAAGAGATGGTACCAGGCCTGTGCTGAGAGATGTCAATCATTAACAACTGGGATGCCACTGCCAATTAAATGTCACAGAGACCCTCATGTCCAGTCTAATCAACAGTGTCCAGCAGTCACAAGTTAAGCGGCTACCTCTCTCCAAACATGAAAGAAATGCAGTTTAGATTCACCACAGAAAATTCCTCTAACCATGACAAGATTGTGTTACCCATGACAAGTGAACCGCTATTAAAAGTGTTGAAAAGATGTGATTTAATCAGGACTGACAGCCTCTCCCTGGCACTGCTCTTAATGGCATAGTGTGCCACAGCATTATCAGTTGGTGTCAGCCCCTTTGGGTCATGCGGCAAACCTTTTAAGTGCATGGGGCAATTTCAGCACCATGGACAGTAACAGGGATAAGTTGGTTTAAACATAAAATAAAAATCATCCAAAAACAAAATATATTAACGCTGGATCAATTTGTTTACTGCATTGTTCACATATGCTGTTCACATATCTTTTCTCAAGTATTTTTCTCTGCTGTGAACAGACAACAGCTGCAATTAGCATCTCACCTCATCTGGGTTTTTGAAACAGCAACTGTGTCTTTGGCAAACAATTTAATTAAAACATTAATAACAAGCTCAGTTTGAATTTGCCCCTTGTTAATCTGTCTCTGCAGCACACAACTACAGGATTTTCTTTCTTTTTATCACAGACAAAAGAAAATATTGTTCTAAGCTGTGGCTTGTGTGGTAGGTAAACTGAGCTCATATGCCAATATTCACAAGTAAGTGAATTGACAAATGATTGACAAATGAAGGAAAATAAGAATTCTTTCATAAAGGCAGCTAAATAGCCATTTTCCATATTTTATATAAAATATTCAGATAAATACAGTATGCTTGATAACTGCCTGTTTTTCTTTGAGGAAAAAAATATGGCATGTGACTGCATTCAAGTGATCACCATATGGAAAAAGGATTCACAAACAATAAAAGAGATGTATTTTACACAGTGCACATATATTTTTTTATAACACACTCATCGTGTGTGAAGTACCAGCTGTGGTGCTGAAAACTATTCCCCAGAGCAGATGCTGTGCAAATGAAGGTCAGCAACACTGTAAACCAAACCCCAAAACAACAACAAAACTGAGAACCATCAATGAGGTTTTCATCACTACACGGCCATAAAAATAGAGTAGGCAGGAAGGACTGCTGGGAGACTGTTGTTTAGACAATGTACGCAAAAATGCTGAGAACTAGAGACGGAGAAAATCTAAGGTGATAAGTGGAGCAATATTACATTTTGTTTCTTCGATGTTTCAACACCAAAGCATTTTAATGCAAACCACTCTACCACAGTCTAGTAATCCAAAAAACAGTCAAGACACAAACACACACACGCACACACACATACACACACACACACACGGTGACAGATTTCTAACCAAGAAACATCCCTGTCACATCCACTCTAACATTTACCACAAAATTAAGTATTGATCTTTCATTATTGTCATCATTAACACCACGATAACCACACTGTAGATGATTTTAATCAATTATGCATACACTATTCAAACACGTTCTGCACATTTCTAATTGCCTCCCCACTGATCTCCATGGTTACAAAGGCTCCAAGTGCCACAACTATGTTTCCTCCCCATTCCCAGGTACAATCAGTCTCTTCCCTCTCCTCGCTCTAATTTCCCTCATTAACTCCAAATCAAATATTAAAAAAAGCAACTCATACCTTCATACTTTCATGCATTTTTAATTATGCTAATAAAGATGTTGCTTCTCTGTCTACCAAGCCAGGCTCCGTCTCATCTTCCTCATTTTGCACTTGTCTCTACAAATAAAGATGAAACTTAAGCCTACAGTAGGTGCTGTTGACACTGTTATCTGGTTTGACAACAGTTTGGAGCCTTAGTGGGGAAGAACAAAAGGAAATATGCTCAGGGATGTAGTTATGCTAAGATTTCTCTCAGGAGTTACAACTTTTCTTGAAAGGGAAATAACTATCTCTATCTAACTTAAAACACAGTCTGGTGTACACAGAAGGAGAATACTAAACAGCAAGTAATAGTTTTACACACACACACACACACACACACACACACACACACACACACATACACGCACACAAACAAATATGTTCTTTTTATTCATTTAGGTTTTTCCATAGCACTCCTAGGTCCAAATCCAAAAAAAGAATTAGTCAGACATGTTAAATATTATAACAACAGACTGGGCACTAGAATAAAATTTAAATATTTTTTTAAAGATTATACAGTACAATCAATTGTAACTTTCAAATTAATCATATTGTCATGTCTATATTGTCTTACATTTCTAATATTACAAAGTAAAAATATCGGTGCAATTGGCATGAGGCTTGTCTCATGAGATAATAACCCTCAAACCTATGAGGGATTAAAAGTCCTTTTGTTTTTTCCTTTGAAAGTTTAAATAATCTGATTATTAACCCAGCTGTTGTCCCAGTTTATTTTAACACTAAAATACTTGCAAATACCTTATATCTATGGTCATCATATTATTTTCTAATAATAACTTAGCAGACCAAATCCTTTACTGAGTTAATGGCTGCATATTAAAATGGATACTTGTTCTGTTATCTTCTGTTATCAGTCTAATTGAGATGAAGTTATAACAACATATAACAACATAACACTGACATTTACACAAACACAGCCATCCAGCATCAATCCTACCACCTACTCTCCTACATCAAAAGGTATCTGAGCAGTACATGGCTGCTAACAAGCTCTCCCTTTAGCTCTGAGCGCTGATTAGGCCAGGAAGTCAATAAAAACCCGAGCCATGGCCCAGTCGTGCCACACACACTCAGGTGTCTTTTATCAGCCTCTCCCCAGCCTTCAGCTTTGCCAGCAGTCAATAGCTGGAAGAGACTAATCCATAACTGCAGCAGCATGGTGTCTGACATAAACCCACATGATTAAGAGTGAACAGCCGAGTGGCGTTTGCACCGACATCTGCCGAGCCACGAGCGACACTTGTGTCCCAATATCATAAACAGGCCGACCATAGAGGAAACAGATTAATGGGTATCAGGTTGCACATGCACAAAAAACACATACACACAGATGAAATGCACTTTTTCACATGAGACACGTACATGCGGCTCATTTGACACACAGCTGGGCAACTGTCAGGGCTGCACAGATAAATGCTTGCCCTGCAGTACGTGGAAAGCATAGGTGTTCCACTCAAACAGGAAATAAAAACACCTAGATACACAACCTGACCCTGTGTGTGCGTGCATTATTAATACACACAGGGAGTGTACAGGTTTTCCTAGTTGATGACCTCAATCCACCTCCTTCATGGACAGTTCTTTAAAAATAACCTTCACAAATAAGGACAATCAAAGAACCCTCTTCAGAAACTCACACAAATATTTGTGAGAGCAAAAATATGGACCGAAATGAGTTCATTTCGGCAGTTGCTGCAATCAGAGAACATTTCCAAACTGTCTTGGAAGTACTGACCTTTGAACAGAGAAGGTCAGGATTCAGTGATCATAATTACCTCACATTGCCACCTCAAATTGATCTAATCATTTCAGCATCTTTTTTCTGTATTGGTAAAAGACAAATACTTTGATTGATGAAAGTGATCATGAAAAGCAGCACATTCCTTCGCCCTATATGAAAAAATAACGCAATGGAATATCACGCTTCACCCTTATGGTGGAACAGAGGTTGATGGCAGTGCGCAGTTGCCCCTGATGGTGACTGCTGTGCTCTTTGTGAGTGTGAGCCCAGCATGTGGCCAGTGTGTTACTATGTCTGTGCATTTTGTGTAAAGCACTGGCGCCTGCCTCTGTGATGGATGTCCCTCTTTGTAGCACAGGTTAGAAGGCATCCTTGATGGGATAGGCCAACTGTTCATCACTCCCCAACCTCTACCTTTCTCCCCCCACCCCCATCCTTGCTCCCCTCCACACCTCCATTCATTCTCTCCTTTCCATTCCAGCTCTACATGACGAATGGCCTGCACAAGAAATGCACTCTCCGATATCTAACCATTTTTCCTCCACCACAAGCTTTTCTTCACCCTTTCATCTGATTGCTTCTTTTTCTTGCTCTACCTCTATTTTTTGCCATCCTTAGCCATCTATCTCTCAAGGGAAGCTAGTCGTTAATGAATCTTCAGTGTTTTTTTCATTTAGTTTTAATCTCTAATCTGATACAGACCTGTCCTTGCTGAACTAAGCCAAATGCTAACCGCTGTTCAGTCAAGCCAAAAGTAGTTTAAAGAATCTGTTTCCTCATCACTTTGACTGACTTTTAACCGTTATCTACTGTCACTAAGTCTGACTAAAACTTTCTTTACAATATCATTTTGAATTTAGTTTTATCACAGGCAGACAACACTGATCCCCAACTTCGACAAGAAGAGGTGCAGACTAAGTATGTCTTGTTTATCTGAGCACACATCCCCTCTGACGCATCGAATGAACAGCATTAATCTGTGTTTACCCAAAACTGCCACACAAGTTGCCCTGGGATTTATGCGTACTCTCACTTCCTAGCTTCACTATAACTGCGTCTTCCACTGCTGCTCATCCACTTATCTAACCACTGAGATGTTAAGTGAAATGCATTAGGGTTCATCGTCACACCTCGCCATAACCAATGAAGCTTGTTGCAGTTTTACTTTCCACTGAGACGAACAGCAGGGAGAAATATATATATATATATTTCTAAATATATTCAGGATCCAAATTACCATTCGCTGAAGCCAAAGAAAACATCTTCTGGGATTGAGACAGGGATGTCAGTCGGCTTGTTAATGGGGGCGACTTGATAAACAGGGTAATTCATCATCAATTTCCTTGGCAAGGTGCTGCAGAGACAAATTCTCTGCTCCTCTGGCATGCATGGAGTTGGGGGTGCCCTGTCCTGGATGATTAATTTGAATAAACAGAGCAACATCAACATTAGTGTTGATTGCTGATTAGGTTCAAATTCATTATTAGCCACCCCTACCCACACCATTGCCACAACAGAGATGCCCACAAATGCCCACGATCTTTCTTCTTTCATTTATTTCTTTCCATCACTTGATCATTGCCAGTCTGCCTCATTTTCTCCACTCACATCTTAAATCGCCGTAAAACCATCCAGGTGTATTGTCATGGGTGTCTGTTAGCATCAGGTTCTAAACGGTCTTGTAGCAAGGTAGTTAGGAAAAGACTGAGCCAAGATAATGAGGTGTGCATATCCTGTTGACTGATAATGCCTGATCCAACTGCTACTGCTATGCCTGACGATACATTTGAGAAGACTTGAGGTCCTAATATAATGGTTGGCACACTATTGTGTTTATTCTCTGCAAACTAACAAAAATAAAAAGGAAACAAGACGGCCAAGATGAACATGAGACGCTTACAATGTAAGGTAAATCCTGATATGACTAAAAAGCTATATAAGGTTGCCCCGGATTAGTGCCTGTCTAGTGGACGCTGAATCCTGTTTGTGACAACAAAGCAGGCACTATAAGGAATTATGCTACACGGATAAGGCCTACTTACACACATCCCAACGGGCCAACACAAAGCACATCCACCACTGTAAGCGGAAGACTGCCTTCATTTGAAGGGAAAATCCGCTCTCTTGCTGATGTTTTTTTTGTTCTGCCCAAAACCCACAGATTAGAGTTATTGAAAGCTTTGCCCCTAAGCTATTAAAACAAAGACATATGCCATTAACACCAGTGTCACCTCTCCCCCCGAGAAGCCTGGTTGAAGGATGGTAAACCAGGGTGAGTAACACTGGCAGTCATGCTGTAAAAGCCAACTGGGTTGAAAATGTCAACACTGAGAATACTGCCTTGTACAGCGGAGCCATGTGTATTGACAACCAGACAAATCAAAGATGTAAACTGCAGAGCAACTTTGGACGCGAGTGTCCGGCATGGCAAGCAGACCTCACACACCCACGTACACAGGCGCACACAGCTGCCGCTGTCATTGCAACAGAGGAACAAATTGAAGCGGCCTCATTTACTTTCATTGAATGGGCTTTGTTGTCAGCAAGCACACAAAAATCAACCACTATATGAGACTTAAATATTCAAGACTATTGTTAATCAGCTGTCAACTGAACCACGAGCAAAATATCCAGATGACATGTTTTATGGATGATCACAGTTCAACTCTGGCACTTGTTTTCTATTTCTCTTGATCACATTTCTATACAATATATCATCCTGTTCTTTCTTTATATATTACCATATATCATCTTCACCCTCATGCTGCCCGTCGCATCCAAGATATTTCATGAGGCATTAAGGGTCCATACTTCAGAGTAGCTACGAACCCACTGATAATGAGGTGAGTGTGCAGGGCTATTTAAATCAACCAAGACACACTGTCTGGGTTCCTTGTTTATCACGCTGTCATGTGGTAGCTAGTGCTGATCACTAGGACCAAAACATGATCTCTTCTTGACACTAAAGCCTCGATAGGTTCTTAATCTCCCGGGTTAGCCCACCTCATGACAGCCAGAGTCTTTCTGTGCATACAAATTGCTGCTTCACTCGAGTCTCATGCCATCAGGTAGATAAGTGGCTCTGCCTTCTGCTGCAGACAGACAACTTTTATTGGGGTTTCAAGGCGAAGACAAGTGGCTCTTGGGCTGCACATAGGTCACTGCAATTTGGACCATCGCCTATAGCGAAAGCTCCTTATCACATGTATAAGTGGAGGTATATCATTTCTATAAAGACAACCCTGCACATACAAAGACACACATTCAATTGCACACTGTTCACAGCACTTATACACAGCTACACACAAGCACAACACACATTCCATGCGATTTTGTAAGTGCCTGGGAGGCGAGGGGCAAAAAGACAGGCAGTGACGCCCTCAGGATTTAAATTCAAGTGTTGCTATGACGATGGCAGAGTCAAGATGTGCCCTCAGCCCTAATGAGCTGCATGAGCGCACGCAGAGGGCACAGAGGAGGTCTGCAAAAATTGGAACAGCAAGATTGCATACATATGCACTTAAATATATTAATGAATACCTGCACACTTACAAGACTGCCAGTGCCATTCTCTGTTTGCTCTTGTCTGAAAGCAACAAACAACATTCAGTTTACAGACAGATTGTAATGCATTACGCATTATTCAAAGGCAGCTTTAACAGCAAACCACCAACTCTGCTTGACTGTGAAACTACTCTAATTTCCATTCAGACGTATGTAATTCATCATGTGCTCGATCATGCATGCATACATACATTAGTTGCACCCTTAAACAGGTAAATGAAACAGCAGCAGTACCTTCAGGCTTTGGCCTTTATTAGGCAGAGCTGACGTAATGCATATAGACCACCATTTGGCAGTGCCTACGAGTGAATGCTGTTTGTGATCCAAGATCGAGTCCTGCAGAGTCAGACCACTTGTGGTATGCAGCATTAATACCCCAACCCCCCGACTTTCTCTGAGTCAACAGTATAGGTTCTACAAAGACTAATGATGTATGCTGATGAAATGTTATTTTCTTATGCACAGTTGGCAAACCAAACCCTGTAAGGATCTCAACATCGCAGATTCCCAAAATGGGTTTTAAATAAGGTGGAGGCAAAGCTAGGATTTCAAGGAAAGCAATGCATCAGCATTTTTCTCCCTTCATTTATTCAGGTGATAGTACTTATTTTCTTTTCTCTTATAATGTTGGTGTTTTGCTGTAGAAATCCCCAAGCAATTAAATTTGTCTTGACAGAGCCTCCTTTCGATTTTCCAATTGAAACACCCTAGAAACCCCAAGTTTTCAGTAGTGTAATACCAGCACTGCACAGGTTTAAAACCGTGCACAGGGATATAGACCTGGTTTGTGTGTGTTGCAATGCAGAACATTTTCATGAAGCATAAAGAAATAGATTGGAGTATCAGGTATATAAAGAGTCACATAGTACAAAATGTAATATTATATGTGTGTTATAAAAGTAAACATGGCTGTTGTAGGAAAAGGTTTCCCACCCATACAACTATAAAATAAAGTTTTTTTTTGTTACAATGAGAATAATAAATATTATTTTATTCTGTGTCTGTAGAACTGCACAGCAGGAACCACACTCTCTTACACCCCTCGTTCAATACAGATATAACAGATGCAACTGGGTTTATGAATATAAATACATTATCAGCGCAATCAACAAAGTTATTCCTGATAGCTGTCCAAAACACTGAGGCTAAATTTAGTCACGGAGCGCACCCTAATCAAATCAGAGTATAACACAGAGACTCTAAATGTACTCTCTTCCTCTCTTCTCTTTTCATGAGCTGCGTCAGGCTGAATGAGTGTGGCCTTAGGCAACATGAAAAGATTACGACGTAGGGAGCCTTCGCAACTGCATTCTCACAACTATCAAAATCCCATTCCCGAGACTATGTTGTATGCCAAAGCTATATTTCTGTATCTATTATCAAAGTAATGTGGACTCTGCTGCGCAGATACACACTGACAGCCATGGTGAAGTCCTCATAGACAGCATCCTACACTGGCACAGCGGCAGCAGCAGGCAATTTATATTCTGTGTCATAGACTAGAGGCATTTCATTGTACTTGTAAAGAGAGTAAAACCTAAAATTTCTATAACACTTTACATTACAGCCTGGATCATGTACACATCTTTTTACATGTATCTCTCCAGACAGCTTAAATCTCCAGATCAGAGATCAGATCATATATGCCTTATTTTGATGGCTTGATCAATAAATGGCTTGATCAAATGTTTTGTATGTAGGGAGGAGAGTTAGCAAATATCTCATGTGTAGCACTTCTCCATAACTTTACATATTCAGGTTTGCATAGTTCATGAACTGATGTGGTACTTTGACTGTCAACAGTGTTATTTTTGCACCACATAGCACAAATAACACACAAAAAAAAATAGCCTTGAAGATTGATCTTTAACATTGGAATAAAATGGATTCAGAGTTGTTCTGGGCTCTGTAAATTACAGAAACCACAGACTTAATTAAATTAGACCTCTAAGATCAAATATAAATAAAAAGTAAGCATATAATAAAATACATATTCATCAAGTCAGCACTGTAACCCTGATTATATTGGATGCAAAAAGGATTGTTGACAATCAGTACTTTTATAAATAAGTGTGTCAGAAGTCACATGTTTCTGCATTTATAACTGCTGCAGCAGTGTTTTTGTTTTTTTATATTAATCAGTTGGTGAGTGCTCTCCTGCCCACCAGCAGCTCTTTGACCCCCCCCCCCCCCCCCCCCCCCCCCCCCCCCCCCCCCCCCCCCCCCCCCCAACCACCACCACCACCACCACCCTGCTCTTCAAACCAGCCAAGAAGAGAAAACTGCCTCAGCTCCTCCAATGCAATCCTGCCACCTCTATCCTCTTCTCTTTCACTTCATCCATCCACCTACACAAACTTCCTACCTGCAGTTTTATTATACACTTAACCCAAACCACAATGCACGTTTTAAATCGCCATCTTTCTTGATGAATTCTCAATGTGTGTGGGTTGGCTTTTCTGTTTTTTTCCTTTTAATCAAATATTTGCATGTTTGTAGCTAATGAAAAAGATTTCTCTGGGAGGGCTACCGGTGATTGAAAAGTTGCACTGGCAACACATTGGGTTAACATGGGTCTAGCAAAAAAGGCCTAAATATTATAAGCACAAGGTTGACACCACTAAACAGGACTTTGTTGTGAACTGAATGCATGGAATTAAACTGATTAGAAATGACTGTACAAAGGAATGCTGAATAGGGAGTAACACTGAGCCAAAGGTGCAGCTGTTTGTGGGAGGCTAGGCAGTGTCCCTGATGGTACATTATTTTTGAGTGAGTATTCATTCATATTAACCCAACCTCTTTAAGACCGAGAGGGTCAACTCTCATCGATCACAATGTTGATCCGAGTGTGTGTCAGTTGTAGGGGTCATGGCCCCTGCTGCAGGTGGAGGCTGTGTGGAGTGGTGAGTGATACCCAGACAATGAGCTCTGGGTTTCATCTGCCAGCATCTTCTCACCCACAACGAGCAGACACTTCAAAACCTCTGTCCTTCACTTTGACCTCAGCATGAACAGAGCAAACAATTTTCCTTCGATTGTTAGTATCAGAAGAGGTTTGTGGTTTGAGTGGTTTTGATTTTTTACTTGTTTTATATACAGGGGGTCCTCGAGTTACGACGGAGATCCGTTCCTGAGAATGTGTCGTAACCGAATTTCGACGTAAGTCGGAACATACATTCATTGTGCCATTGTGCATACATTGTGCCACCAGATGTTGCTATAACACCACCCTACAATAAGAGTTTATTATGGTGAATTGCCTTTTTTGTCCCTCTTGACACACCGTAGGGGTTGCTGTCGTGAGTGTAATGAGCATTTCCTTTAGATTTCTGTTATCAACCGTGTAGACCCTGTGTTGTGAATAAACCTACGGTATTGCCACAATCCCGAACGCATCTGTGTCCGTGTGCATCTCCTTACCGGCTGATGCTGCACCCCCCCACCCGCCAGCCGTCCATTTCACATAAGTAAACACAACGCAGAGTAGCCTAGCTGGGCTGTGGAGGTGCTGGAGAGCCGGCAGGCGCGCTGAGAGACAGAGAGAGCGCTCACCAACGAGTTCCCGTGTGAAGTCTGTACGTATTTACGGGGCAAACCGCTTAAGCCGAAACAAGGAAGTTCATGGGAGATGTCTCGTAACCACGAAAACAACGTAACTCGCGACCGTCCTAACTCGAGGACCCCCTGTATATATATATATATGTGTGTGTGTGTGTGTGTGTGTGTATACATATATATCATTCATGACTGCTGGTCAGACGCCTAAAAAATTCATCATCATTCATTTTCTACCACTTAATCCTTTTCAGGGTACCTAAAAAATTCTAAGCTAAATATTAGCGAAGCATTGCTTAATGTGATCTGTGGATTGTCTTAAGTTTTAATCCGCATAAACTTTGAAAAGTATTCTGTGATCAAATATTGTACGATCAATCACTGAGGTGATAGAGAGGTCTGTTATTAGCCACAAGAAGTGAAAAGAACATGGGTATTAGGTAATGTCAGGCTTTGCATCACAAATTAAAGGGCTGATAGACATTGCCTGAAAAGAAAAAGTAACATGGAGAGTCTCTAAGAGAATGAAAAGGTAAACAGCCGCCAACCCACACACAAACAATACCCACCCTGATCTGAAGTGGATCGTGAGGAGGATGTTGACGCCGTCCCCTGTCATCTCCATCACCAGAACACAAACTCTCAAAGTGTGCTCTGGCAGCAATCACTGGCCGAGTGGCTCAAATCACACCACTATTGTTTGTCCAAAACCACAATCAGAGCTGTATTGTCAGAACCTCTGTTATACACAAAGCCTGCGGGTCCCCAACACAATTAAAAGTCTTTGCAGAGAGACTGCAACACTGCCGCAAACACAGAGGAGCTTTTCTGGAGATAGCAATGGCAGAATCCATTTGAGATGGCCTTGCTGTGAACAAGGGAATGGACTCTGCTGCTTTCAACAGTTTACGATGAATAATCAAAGAATGCTAAAAAATGTTTTCAAGGAGAGTTTGAAAAGTGTGTGTGTGTGTGTGTGTGTGTGTGTGTGTGTGTGTGTGTGTGTGTGTGTGTATGTTCGGATTTGGCAGTTTTCTTAATAGGGCTGTGTCCATCTATCCATTATCTCCCACTTATCCTTTTGAGGGTCATCAGGGGTGGGGGGCAGCTGGAGGTCATTCCAGCTGACATTGGGTAAGAGGCAGGGTACATCGTGGACAGGTCAACAGCCTACGACAGACCGTCCCTTAGCTTCTTCCTTGTATAACATTGTGAGATTTTCATATTTTATGCTTTGAAGTTGATGTAAAATTGCTGTTAATAAAGCACATTGGTTGTTTTTTTGTGGCTTTTGATGATATTCTGTACATTTCTTTAATTCCTCGTATATTTGCATTTTTAATCGAACAGTGAAATTATCTGAAAGGGAAAACCCCATTCTGCATCCTTTTTATACTGTAAATTATGTTCCTGATTGTCTGACAAGATTAGGGAGAAATTTAAAAGGGATTTCATATTATTAAAAGTGGCTCTGCCCTCAGCTGGGAGGCAAACATGCAGTTGTTCCCAATCACAGCAGAGGCTTCAGATTAAGTCTCTCCCCAGCCAGACTGATTACACCCGGTTTAGAATAGTGATTACATAGAAAAGATGGAATGTCATGATGTCATGACATTCAAGAGGGGGGGTGGAATTGTGTTTTCCTGGATGTCTCGAAACATACAAATACACATTCACATTAATCACAATTGTATCTGTTTTTTTCCACAAAAACTGTGACTCAATTAAAAAAACACAAGGCTGATGAGTGAATAGAAAATAGCAGCAGAGACAGCACACTTTCAAAGCTGCAAAGTCTTTGATATTCATTTGGCAGAAAATGTTAAAACGTCTTCTTTTCTAAATAATAATATAAAAGGATTGTGTGAATTTGCTTCCACTTAAATATCTAATTCAATTAATATAAAATACATTATTTTGTTTTTAATTAACATTAAGTAACATAAGGTAACAACATGCAAATAGAAAGGTTCCAACAATCACTTACACTGAGAGTTTTGCATACATATCTATTTAACTGTACCTTAAATACATGATCAGCCTGTGAAACAGATATGGAAGCTATAACTACCTGAATGTTGATACCACAGTAGTAGAACGACAAACAGCAGTAACACCCTCACTGTCGAAGCATGCTGACAAGTTGAATTATGCTACTGCTGCTTGTCACTATAGGGAGCAGCTAACTGTCAAATACATCTCAATGTAGCCGGATTAGCTTCAGTGGTGATGCTATCTGACACTAATGGTGTCTACTGGGTACTATAGTATAGTAATAGTACTGTATATAACAATTAATACACTAAATATAGATCATCATAATAATAATAAACAACTCAGTTTATCAGGCTAAAATAGCTGCCACCAAATCGACATTGTCCTGCACATCTTTAACATTAATTCATTGGACACTTCTCTGTCCATCCCCTGCACATCAATGAACTGATAATGATGCCAAGTATACACATTGTGTAGACACTGAATTGCTTTGTAGACATGTGGGAGTAGCTATGTCAGTCTCCACAAAACAAAATCACAGAAATGTGACGATTGCTATTCACTCCGCAAGACACTGAGACACAATATGGGTGCAAATGTGACCATCTCCAGACCATCCACATTCACACCACCCAACACTTCCGATCACATAACACAGACCCCACAGTCATACAATGATGAAGATGTTGTGTAAGTCATGCAGAAGGTCGTCCACTCTCAGGACCATTAAACGATGTTACACAGTATAGACTGTTTGTCACAGTGGCCCCTGTGAATCAGAGCAGACCTTGGTTACAACCTCAGGCATTTATCAAAGGTTTCTCTTGGATGGCACTGTGTCCTTGGGGAATAATGTATTTTAAAGGGCACATGCACAGACGTGGTCAACTGTAACCATCTTCATGAAACTGTACAGTTTATTAGAATACATGTGAGAAAACACATGAGAAAAACTGTCAACAAGGGATGCACAAAGATATCACTATTAGTTATTACATATACTGGCTAACTTTATCTGAGAAGCCACTCTGTAGGTGAAACAAATCACATAGAACAGTGGACCTTCTTGCAGAAGGGTGAACCCTAACTACATACTACAGGTAAAAGAAATATTAAAATTTTAATTATATTAAACTGAATGAGCCCTTCAGTCACATTTTTCCCTGAAATATCTTTTTTTTAACAAATATAACAACAAGTTTTTAAACCAAAACACTAAGCATAGTAGTGCAGTTTCAAATTTAAGATTTAGAAATCTGATAAAAAGTTTTAAGCAGCATGGCAAGAAGAGAAATAGGAATAGACGTCATTTACAAACAGAAGAATGGCAAAACATTGTAAATGCCTATATCGTAAATATAAAACCACAAACCGCTGTCACTAGAGTCAGATTTTGGCTTCACAGCATTGTATTTCATATATTGTTGAACAGCTGGCAGCAATACAAATCTGAGTGCATATCATAAAACTCAACATGACTTGGAATGTGTCGTCCCGGCAAATCAGCTTTACTGCACAATCAAATCAAACACGTGGGGCGCTGGGAATGGACAGATTTTTTTTTTTTTTTTTTTTGCCATTGTCTTATTTTTATGACTGACAATTCAACAGGAAGGGGACATAAACACCTGTCAGCGCTCCACATGACATCCTAGTCTGTTTTCGTCCCGGCAAATCAGCTTTACTGCACAATCAAATCAAACACGTGGGACGCTGGGAATGGACAGATTTTTTTTTTTTTTTTTTTTGCCATTGTCTTATTTTTATGACTGACAATTCAACAGGAAGGGGACATAAACACCTGTCAGCGCTCCACATGACATCCTAGTCTGTTTTCCAGACAAAGCGGTGATGGGGCCAGAGCAAAACGGTGCTATATCGCTGTCAAAGGCTGTCAGTGCTTTTTTAACTCAGAGAGCCTCTGCTCTCACACGCTGACAGGAATGCAGATATTTCCTTTGTCTGTTTCTTTTGGTCCCATCTGCCCTTTTTGCTCTTGTTCCTCCTTCCTCCAGTGCCACCATCTGCACACCTCCATCATCCCTTCTTTTTTCTGCCTCACAGCTCTCTGAGATGAATAAAATAAATGTTGCTGAGATATGGAGTAATTTTTTAGCCCACATCTCTTGACATCTGTCTTAAGCTTCATCCAAACACCCCCTTCATTTGCTGACCACTCACTTCTTCTCCCCTTTCCTTCACGCCCCCCTCTCTCTTCTGCACTCCCCTGCTCATCTCATGAGCTCTCTTGCTCTCTTCTGATCTGTAAGGCTGCTCAGGTCTCTTAAGTCAGCCTAATCTTACAACATCAGCTCTGTAATGCGTCTCATTATAAGTGGTAGGCATGGCAATCAGAGTAATAAATCCTCGCTCCCCTTCAACGTTCGCCCCACCTAAATCCACTCTAATTCAAACTTCTCAGTGCTCCTGGTGATGGTGCGTCTGTGAGTGTGTTTGCACACATTCGTGAATTTATGTGTGCATGCCTGTGTTTGTGTGTGTGTGGAGGGGTGGTATATTCAAGGGCAAAACTGTGGTATCAATCAACTCAGTAAGACTCTCACATCAGCTACACGTGAACACACACCATCATTGGCTTTGACTACGAGCACACACTCCCACTGTTCAAGATAAACACACAGTTGAAGTGAATTTGCAAAAACACAGATTATGTCTTATAAGTAGATGTGCACCTCCATCGCACCTCAAAAAGTGGATTCTTATAGAATGCACTGTGAAAGACAGACAGCATGGGATTTGGTTTAAAAAAAAGCTCATAGCCAGTGACAATGCCTTAAACTACAGCCAGCTGTTAGACACATGCACATCACCTGAACCATTATTTATGAAATCGTGTTATGCCATGCTTCAGGAAAATAAGTCCTGTAGCAGAATGACAGGTTATAAAACAATGACACATACAGTATTAAGTCTGGCCAACTTCATCTGCAGTGATACAAGAGCCTTGAAAAAAAAAAAAAACTCGGAGGAGGGAGACAGGCTGAGAAGAGAAGTGTTGCATAACAGTCTTGTCTTCATGAATTACCTTTCTGATTTATTTCCTATATTTTAGTAAGACTGCTTACTGGCTCACGTGTCTAAAAAGAACATCTCTCCTGGTTAAGATGTACTAGAGCTTTTTTTATTGTTGACCTTACAGTGTTATGCAATTCTGCTCTGAGGAATATTCTATTTCAGAAACACGAGTACTACTCAGAGGAGGAATGGATGGGAAGCGCAGAAGACAGGTAAGTGTTGATGATGACTGCTTCAGTCAAGAACATATTTTTAGAGTAGTGAACAAAATGTCCCCCTGTGGAATCTAAAGCTGTCATGCCTTCGTAGTTCAGGTATTTGCATTAGTGTGAATGTGTGAGTGGGCATCATGTAGGCACTGGCAGGATATGATGCATTTTTTATGATGTCATTCTTTATGATGTCATCCAGATTGGATTTAATTGGTCAGTTGTTTCAGAGTCCCACGCCTTCTTTTAACAAGCACATCTATCAATCGCTCTCTCTCACACTCTCTCTCTCTCTCTCACACACACACACACACACACACAAACACACACACACACACACACATAGTACAGTTACAACTCAATCATCTCGGCTGCAGAGTGGAACAGACTTCACCTTGCAGTATGCATAGGAAACACACACAATTTTTGTGTGTGCTTCATATCAAATTGTATGAGGACTCTCACAAAGGATCACACACACACACAAATAAAAAATAATCCAATAAAATTACATCGTCCCTCCCTCTTTCCATAAACACACTGAACTGGCCCTCCTTTTCTTACAATGCCTGCTAAGGCCCTTGCAGTATGAACCCTATTGTGACTGTGCAGCGATACATCAACCTTAACCTCTGAGTCTGACTGTGTCCTACCTCAGTGTTCTGCAACTTTGCAGGCCTAAGTAGCACTGATAACACACTGGGTCTCCCAGCCACCATTTATCACACCAAGTACCAGCTCCCGAGACACTCTAGTCCACTGCAACACCACAGAGTGGTGGAGGAAGAGCTGAAGGACTTTAGGATGCAACAGTATCATTTATTATCCATAATTGGTAAATTTATTCCTGCAGTAATTTATCCGGTTCTGACTCTTACTTATTTTTATATATATATATATGTATGTGCGTGTGTGTGTGTGTGTGTGTGTGTATATATATATATATATAAAATGCAGAAAATATACAAAAACTGTCTTCTTATTGGATCATACAGATGAGATGCACTTGCTGTAGACTGAAGCTTATATGAAAATGTGACCACCGAGATAAATCTATAATTTCTTGTCCATTAACATCAAACCGTATCCACTGCTGATGCCAAGTAATGGTGACTTCTATTTTTTCCCACTGAATTGGGAAAATAATTACATTAAATTTATACATTTCCAGTACCGTACATACACAGATTCCTCTTTATTAAGAACACCACATGGCAAAACATTGATTTATCTAAATTAGAAGCTGTGATTTTATAAACAATGAATTTCTATGTCCAAAAATTTCCAACACGAAATAAATACAAATTGTGCCAATGTTTCCATTATATAGGTAGAGAATATAAACACCGAGTGGCACTTCATGCATATCTGATTGCAGAAAAACTAAATAACAGACTTAACAATGTAAAGTACTGATATTGATTCATCTATAACTACCTCAACTGAGATCCTTTGACTTTTAATCAGGCACATTTACATTTCATATTCCTAAGTGTGTCTACACAGCAACGTACGGAACAAAAAGCACATGCATGCTTTAGTTCAATGCAGAAACTTGCAGTATGTATGTGTGTCTGTGTGCATGTGTGTTTGTGTGTGTGGGTGTGTGTTTGACTGAGTTGGGTCATCACCAGACAGGTTGATTCATGGGCCTCATCCCTCCTATTGCGCTCCCTATTGATCAGGCTGCTTTCGGGCTGCTGCTGACTGTGGCCTGGGAACCACAGAGCAGTTATCGCTAACAGATACACAGTGGCTACAGCATGCTGCGATCCAGAGGCCCTGGGCCCGTACACAGTTACATTCACAGGAGACTTGAATTTCAGCAATGATTCATTTACAACTAAGATTACATGGGCTCATAAGGAATTATTGGCACCAGGAAATTGTGGTTTTGTAAAGATAAAACCATTATGCAGGTGAAATATGCTTACATAAGTAAAGGAAGTTAGCTGTCTCCTTTGTTAACATTAATCATACTCTGGTTTCACTCATTTGGCAATACTCCATATAGGGCAATTGATCTTTATCTAAGTGCTAATCAAATGGTTTTAATACCAGAGGGACAGGTTCCTTGTTTCTGACTGTAAAGCAGCCTCGCTACCTGTCTGTCACTTTTTTCCCCCTGAGGTGATAAAAATAATCTCCCCTGCCTTTGCAGTAGAAAATCTCATAATCTTTTTACATTAACACATGTTTGATTATATCTTTGCTGTGGCAAAATATAAGAATTTAATATCAGCCTTACAGCTCAGGTTGTGCAAGATAGAGAACTATGTCTGTGAAGCAGCTTAATGTGCCAGAAGCACAGTGTCTGTCATTATGATGTATGACGAATCTATACCGCTGCACTATTCTTTTAAATTTTACATATCCACAATCTAACCCTTGTTGTCAGTTGTTTTCTATTAATATGCAAGAATAATATGAACACTCAATATTTAATATGTATTCTTTACATGCCAAACAATAGTCGAGTCATATATGTTATTTACTGCTTTTGCTTTTTTGTTTTGAATTTGATGCTAAAATCAAATGCTAAGATCATGTCTTCGCAGTAATGTGGTTTATTGTACAGCTGTAGCAACACAGAGAGTCAGGTGTCACTACAATAAACCACATTGCAATGAAGCTGAACAACAAATTAGTTTAATGTCCCAAGTGTCTTTAACCCACTTATCTCTACCCAGAGCTGCTGTGTAGAGTTCAGAGGTGTGTGCACACTTGATTAGAGTCTGCAGGGGTGAACAGTTTGCTGCTGACTCTCAGTCAGTGCCAGTCGCCTCCTCAGTCCCACAGTTGCACTGTCACAACCCTGAGGCAACACAGACAAGTGTTGATCTCTGTGTTTGCACGTGCATGTGTAAATGTGAGTGAGTGACAGTGACTAGTAGTGTGTGAAGTAATTTAGTATTTACACTTGTTTCCAAAGTATTTTGTAGGTTTTGATGCTATATATTAAATTGGTACTGTTCTGTTATGACTGCAGACGGTCTATAACATCATCAAAACATTCTTCCACACTACTATTTTCACTTATTTACTTATGTTTGTGGAGTTGATTTCTGAGGATATGCACAACTCACACCATTTGAAGGACATGAGGCAGCTCTTGTGTGCACTCAAGCTGTAAAAGACGTATCAGTGTTACATCTTAGAGTAACTGTCTTTGAATATCCTTGAATATGTTGTTCTTTATTTATATTTATAGAATTTATATAAAAAAGGTTGTTTTTCCACTTGTAATCCATTCAAACCTACTCAAAAAAATTCTAATTTAATCGACAGAAAATCAACAATAACATTGTTGACAATAAAAGTAAATACAATGACGTCTAATAAAAACTGCCTCCTATCTCCTGCTTACTCTGGTCAATCACAATGTCGTATTCATCAAAAAAGGAATAAATGTAATCAAATTAAGTAATAAATGTAGTCGGTTAAATTCATGCAAGTGAAACTGAACTGATGGGTATGCGTGTGATGGCCTGTGATAATGTATGCGATTGTCCCTGGGCAGTACCCAGCACCAGCTGTTGGTAATAAGCTGTGGCTTTTAATGGATGCTCCCTGTAAGCTGTGGAGCTACAGGGCACCGAGGCTCATCTACAGCACTGGCCTGGCAC
The DNA here is from genome assembly GCA_016785345.1 of Trinectes maculatus. Lineage (NCBI taxonomy): Eukaryota > Metazoa > Chordata > Actinopteri > Pleuronectiformes > Achiridae > Trinectes > Trinectes maculatus. Next base: position 93,424 of record JAFBJQ010000109.1, read on the forward strand.
TATACTTAGCAAACATGCCTGCTGCTCCCATATTATAGCCACATTACTCTGCCCCTTTTTTCTAAAATACTAGCTCCCTCTCCAACCCCCTGTGGAGTCGAATCAACCTAATAGATCAGCAATGAACCTGCCAGGCATTGTGATGAGCCTTGAGCTTGAACAAACACCTGAGGACATTGTGTAAATCAGTGGCAAGGAAGAAATATGAATGGCTAGAAGTTTTTGTGTTACCTAAAATGAGGATTAGCTGCAAGGTTAGGTTGAAATAAAAATATAAATTGGAGACATCTGTGTCTCGGCTGATGATGGTGGTTCAACCTTGAGATTTTAAAGATGTCTTCACACATAAGAAAAGAGGAAATCCCTGGCAAACTCAGTCTTAGGCTGTGTCCGAAATCGCCCCCTAACCCCTACTCCCTACTCCCTAGGGGATATAAATGTAGTGCACTATGTAGTGAGCTCAACAGAAAAATCTTTCGGACACTACTCTCGGCGCCGGTAATTACGTCATCGCTGTCGCACAATTAAAACGTACCACATTATTGTCGTCTCACAAAATACTTGTTTGTTTACCACTGCATTTTTATTAAATTAGAGGCTTTTGATTACTTTCCTGTACTTTTTATTGTCGTATTTTGTTATATTTGATAATATTTATGTATATTTCCCTCCCGTCCGTCCGCTATTTTCACTTCCGCGCAGCCCAGAGAATTTCTGGCAATGCATGATGGGATATCTTGGTCCGGTTAGTGACCATCGGATGCATAGATAATCGGATGTACACTACATTTCGCGGTGAATTGTGGGATACATTGAGTGCACTATATAGTGGACATGCTATGATCCCTAAGGTTTCGGACACCACTACAAAATGGCGTGCTCACTATATAGTGCACTATATAGGGGTTAGGGGGCGATTTCGGACACAGCCTTAGTCTCCAGGAGTCTTCCCCTCTCTGCCTATTCACATCTCTAACCTCACTATCACTTTCCCAAGACATGCAGAGTTTCAGCACATTACTGCTGTTGCATGACTCACTGGAAAACATCCTGACACAAACATGTGTCTTCACATCAACATCTTCACTTTTCCTTTATAATTAATGAAAAAGTCAAAGAAGATACTCTGAGAGGTGTAAGTGGTCCTGAACAAGATGAAAAGTTTAGGTTGCGTTTTGGAATAAAATAAATCAAACATAAGTGTTGGTAGTCCACAAAACTTTTCATTGATTAGAGGATTAGAGTAATGGACTATTTATTGCTGTCTTAACAATGACTCTCAGGCTAATGGAAGTAGACGGAGTTATCTTCACATGCTGGCACCAATGTACCTCTGGTAGTGCGCTTGTATTTCTTCTGCTCAGCTGAATACACTAAACCTATTATTACATCATCATACGTATCAACAACAGAGTTTCGAAGGAGTCAGTAGATGAGATTTAAATGTATTTAGTTGAGACAAGGATGAAATATAGTGGCAGCAGGTTTGAGTGTTGGTCATGTCAGGGCTTTCAGGATGCTAAATATTATCAAGACAAGTTGCACAATGACTGTCAGCAAGGTGCACTCTAAAATAGGATGTATTGTCATTGGCTTTAAATTATGCCATTTCTAACCCACACCAAATATACAGCCAGGCCGTTATGGTTTTATGTACTAGGCAAAAGCATCAAACATGCAATTCTTCCTCAATTCTCTATTGTTACAAATGCACCAAGGACTATGTGTATTTAGTTGCAAACTGTGTCACAAACACAGTAACACACAAAAACAATAAATCTTAGCAGAGGGAGGTGACTTGCTTGTCAAAACCAGCCTTGTCAGAAGGCCCACGGGTAGAGAATAAGCAAGACAAGCTGCCCTCTGTCTGTTTCAAAGAAAGCAAATGCTACAGGAGGAAAAGACATTTTTCTATCAGTTGAAATAAATCAAATCAGGAACAGCTGTGAGTCAAACTGTGAAGTGCATTTCAGTACATAAAAGAGGTGAGCATGTTTAAATCTAGTAAGAGCAGCACTATGAGATCAGTGAGTTCCACTGATCAGAAAGGGTAGAGTTTGATTATTAGCACGTCTGTTAATCATGTTCCAAACTATAAATCTATATAGACGCACGCATGCGGCCTTCCACATTTGCTGGACCAAATTTCTGCTATTTAATCCACAGTTGCTTTAAGACACAGTCAAGCATAAATCGGCATAAATGGCGCCGCAAATGGAGCAAATGAGTGGCCGTTAAATTGCAGTGAGTTAAAGCAGTTCCCTGTGGTAGTGGATGAGAGTCGGACGCCTTGAGTAGTAATTATCTCAGGTAGCTATCTCATTACTGCCCTCCGTTAGTATGTAAATGTTGCCACAGGCTCAGTTGTTATGTTGTGAATTGGTCAAATTGTTGTGCCCTTCTGAGGCTGTGTTGTTTATTAGCAATCAGAGACAATAACTTAAGCACCAGTTGTGTTTCCAGCGATAACGGCATGTCTTTACTGTCTTTGTGTCTATGGGTGTGACTGATGTGTAAGACTTGTCCAATTAAATGGTGAGGTCACTGCTATCAAACAGAACATCGCCTCAGTGTGCAGCATTTTAATGATCAAGGTGATGAAAAGAATTCATAAATTATGAGAGTTATGACCTGTTTCAGTGTTTACAGTGGGGCTGTACCATCAGGCCTGCATTAGCGTACAATGAAGAGACTTACAGTATGTAATACATTTCTCAGCTTTGAATGAGGGTGAGGGGATCCTGCAATTTAAAACACTTCAATTAAATTATAATTGTGATTTAACCTCAACTATTAGAACGTATAAAACACAAATCATTAAATTGTTCTTGTACAGTACATACTGTACATATGTAATGCGCACAACATTCAAACATTTTCATTGTAGTTTTAAAGTTTAGAAAATAAAGACTGATCAATTTCAAACTGTTTCAATGTGTCACTTAAATCAAGATCACATACATAAAGCTAAACTCTTTGATTTGTACAAAAGATACACCTGAATTCAAATAATGTCTCTGGGCAATGACACATTTTGAGGGAGCTTATGTGATTAAAAATGGAAATTTAAAATGGGGAGTGTGCAGAAAAACAATAGTGTCACCCTCCACTCCAACACAATGTCTGAAAACCTCATTTTCTCATCCAAATGCCTCTCTTAAGCCTGTCAGTAAAAAAAAAAAGAAACCTGACAATCTAAGAGAACAGTAATATTAACTTCCAGCAATGAAGTACTTCGCAACAGCGATTTTAAAACTCTCTGACGGGTATGCAGCTGGATGTGACATTCATTCCTGTGTGGGTTTGCACAGCATCTATTTAATTTTGACAGTGCCCGTGGAATGGAATGTGTTAGCATGTGTGAGAGAGAGCACACCACTCCAGTGTAAAATGGCTGGATTTCACACAGCTGATCAAATTTACAAGAAACTTATGAAAACGGTCGACTGCATTATGTTTCAACCAGTACAACTGACTGAGTGATGCTGCTCCCATACTGTGTGGTATAATTGAATATCATATTGCAAAGTATGAAATGTCATTAAGATTGTCATTTACACAATACTCTAATTAGAGTGTTTATCTTGTTGTATGGTCATTGTTATTAAAAATACAAACAAAAAAGAGGTCATCCACGCAGAACTGTTAAACTGTGAAACACTATTGCTACTTCTGGGCTACAGTGCCGCTGCTGTGCACAATAACCAATGTTATCAGAGAATGCAGAGCACTAGATAAAGTCTGAGGTGGACAGAAGCCTCAAGGGGCCCTAAAAGGCCTATGAAATGTGCATGCACATAAACACACACGAAATTTGCAGACTGACACAGGAACATCTTATACCGCAAAAGCAAAACTAAATTATCTCCTTCTTTGCCCAGTGGCCTTAATGAAGATGAAACTCAATTTGAACTGGCCTCCCAGATCAAAAGTTAATTAGTTTTTTTGTCCTTCCCTTTTCTGGATCTTGATTCTTGCAGGGTAGGAAGAGGAAATGGGTGTGGTATCTGAGGACTTGTCCCTACTCTCCACTGCACTCTGTGGGTGAACATGTCCCACCCCCAGCAAAACAGACCAAATGCCACATTGGTATTCTGGGGACATCAGGACCCTACACCAAACACTCACTGTACAAAGCTTGACAAGCATACACAAACAAAACAAAATATTTAAGTATAAGAAGCAGGAGACATGCTTGAATTATCACAGCACATAACTCCCAGGGGGAACTGACAACAGTGAACTGATTGAAAACCGTTTTTATCATGACAGTGTCGCCATGTTTTTCTCATTACATGCTACACATTCTCCTGTGCTGTAGATTACTACTGCACTTTCATAATGCAGAGCGGGTACTGCAGAGAGACAAAGCCAATTATTAGGAGGCGAGCGATAACGCTTACACATCACCGAAGCAGGAGTTGGCTGCTGCAAAGTGCTGCGAGCCAGAGTTTTAAACTCCAGCCATCTAATTTTCTTACTGTTTGTGTGAGGTGTTGATACGTCCCATTAGTCTGTCCATCTCCACTCTCATTGCCCTGTCCCATTCTGTCCCCCGCTCATGTCTTCCAGCCCCACTGACTCTAAATGATATGCTGATAGAAAGCGGGCACACTGTGACATGTCAGCATATTTACAGATAAAGCCTCAGTCTGTGATTTAATGAATGCCTTAATGGTCCAAAGCACTTTAGGCCTGGTACACAACAACATGGAGGATGAAATAGAATTTGCCCACAACTGCATTTCCTACTCGTAAGTAATATGAATGGGGAAGCCATACTGAAATTTAGTGCAAAGTGAGAGAACTAGTTTAAAGAAAGTGAGGCGTTAATGGCAGCCAGGACACACATTGTACATCTGAATTACTTCCACAAGTCCCATTCTGAAATGGGAAGCACACAACCACAAGCAGATATCGGTAGTATCAATATCAACTTCAGGCAGACGAAACAAATAATGGGTGAATTTATTACAGCGTGCACATGGCATCACAAGTCTCTTTACTGACAGCTATACCTCTAAGTCTGAGTCACTGCGCCTGAACCACGACATGAGTCACTTTCACAAACTTCATGAACTTGAAAATGACAGAGGAATAACTCATTGAATTCTGGCTCCTGATAAAGCAGGCAGTGCAGCATAACAGCATTGCACAGTACAATGTCATTTCAACAGAATCGTCTCTGTGCTCTCAAACCAGTTAGTCTTTCAATGAAACCTGTAAAATTTGCATTTACATTCGAAAGCAATGCAGTTTATGAGACTTGGAAGTGGGGCTAGGGGTTTTGTCTTTTCACGGTATATTCAATATACAATGCAAACAAATGAAAATTTATGTAGTTGGCAATATCAAATAGCTCCAGTGTAAAAAGAATAAAAAGGGAATGGGGGAGAAGGCAGACAGAAAAATGTTAAGTTCAGAAGTGATTTCTATTCAGCAGTTGGGAGGTTTTCAAAGGAAAGTTTCACTGCTCATTTAGAAACTGACTAAAGTTGAAAGAGATAACGGGTGTTTGTTTGTGGGCATGGAAATGTTCTCGAATAACTATCTATCTCCACTGCATCACCGAGAAGGTATGGGAACAGTCAGTCACTATGGTAACAAAGTGAGAGCACACAAAGGAACATGTAAAGGTGGCAGGAAGTATGAGATCAGGCCAACTTACCAGCTTGAGATGAGTCACCTGTGGGGGGGAGAGGGGGAAGAAAGAAAAAAATTATCAGTTCAAAGATGGAAACAAATTGTCACTTAAGTTCACTTGCTCATGACAAAATGAAATGTCACAGCAGAGAGAGAGAAAAGACTGAAATTAGCATCAGGCTCTAAACAACTGCTATTCTAAATGTAGACTCAACACTGAAGTGCTAATTGAAACGGTGGAGGAAAACAACTCTTGAGTAAGTTCAGAAGGCAGAGTTGCTACTTTACTTTATAAAACAACTTTTCTAAGATCAAACAAGGTTATGTTAAAGCAAAAACTGACATTTTGACATTTACTTTCTGCTTCTCTCTACTCTGCAAACAACTCCTCTTTGGACTCAAACTCATTAAAAAGACCATTTTTCCTTCACCGAACTGCATAAACCATGCATGGCTTTTGACATACCAAATAATAAGTGGAGAAAAAAATCAAGGCAAGAAAAAAATGATAAAATCAATTACTAAATAGTTAAGTGCCACGTCACAGAGCACAGCTGCATTTTGCTTCTGTGTCATTATTCTTGTCACATCACACACAGTTACTGTCATTGATGGAAAAGGAGTGACAGACAGTGATAGATAGGTAGAGTAGAGATACACTGGGATGGGGGTGTGGTTGAAATAGGGTAAAAAGTACCATCCAATACATGTGACAGCTTAATTAAACACCACACAGCCCATCTCAAACTCTATGCGTGATTCCCTCCAGTTCATGAGAGGGTTAAATAACTAAATGAATAAATGCTTTAAAAAACATGCATCATTTTCATGACACATTGATCCAAGCTGTCAGGTCAAATTCCTAATTAATGACTGGAGTGCCAGTCAGCAGGTGTTACAGGAAGTACTCAGGTAAGTATACAGTGTATGTTGAGATCAATTCAGGATTGGATGGCACATTCAATTAATTTGTGAAATGTAACACTTTTTAGGGTAGTTGTGCACACAGTAAAAATTCTGCACATGATGCAAAGTTTTTAGTTTCTAAAACATTTTGGTCTATACGCCGTCTTATTACTGAACTGCTGATCATGATAATAGTTGCACAGAGTATGGAAGAAGATAATGGATTTGACAAAAACTAACTGTCATGTTTTTTTTTCCTCCTGCTACATTGTGACCAGGAAACATCAGAAATATTGTTAGTGTTTAAGACATAAGATGAACCTGTATCCTGACCTGGGATTACTCAAACAAGGAAAAACTCCAATATTGTTACATTACTTCATGTCCGAAACTACTGCGTATGTTTATAGATACATTCAATATACAACATGGGTATTTTTACTGCACATTTAAAATGAGACCCTTTAGATGAACATAAATGCCGGCCATGTTTTTCATGTTGCTCTGGGTTAATTTTACTTTAAGACATGCAATTATACAACTTCATGAGCACATTTAAATGAAGCCCAGTGAACTGCTGGTTGGTTCCCTTGTGTCACTGCCAGCCATGAACATTGTGGCCCAGGACAGGCTGTCATCCATATTGTTGAGATGGCTACCACGACACGTCCAAGGTGAAAAGAAGCCTCTCCATCCCAAACACATGGAGAACAGAAATAATGCCAGCCAGAGCAGATGGAGCACAGGGCGCTTTGCCTTGCAGTGTGGTGTGGTGCTTGGTCTTGATCTACAGTCCAGACACAAGAGCTGAAACAGAGCTTAAACACCCAAAGTGGTGGATGGAGGCCATTGCAGAGAAAAGTGCCAGAGGAATGAACAAAATCAATAGGCTTTACTCTCCCAGGCCTTGTTTGCTAATATACCGTATTTTGACAAGGATGACTTTAATGCCCGAATGGCATCAGCAGCTGGCTCCTTTGATATCGACAAACATGCTCGAACACATATGGATAGCCAACAATGGGGACAAGTAGGTAGCCTGTGTGTGTGTGTGAGGGGCAATGAATCAAAGACGCTGTCCTGGTTTTACATAACTCATCTATAATACCTTTCAACGCTTCCCAGGCCACAACAAGCACAATAGGAGTGAAATAAAGACGTTCACGGAGCAGCATACATGCTCCCATGTAATATCATGTCATGGCAGCTGTATACAAATGTAAAGTTATGGAAGCCATACCATCGTTAAAGTGTTGGACTCAGAGCTGGAGGGACCATTTTTTTTATTGCTGATATATTATCCTGGAGAACTGATAGGACTTCAGGGCAAATCTATGAGGTCTCCAGTGACCCCTGTAGTATAGTAAATAACTCCAGCTGAATGCCAGCAACAGCTTGGTGCTCAGTATTTCACGAGGGAAACAAACTGAGGCAAAGGCTGCTGAGGTGCAGTGACAGTGTGCAGTGACACACAGTCTTTAAACTATGATACCCATCATTTCACAGCACAATGCATGTGGCTCTGCTTTTCGTCCATGGTGCCACAGCACACACACAGCACACACACAGCACACACACACACCCTGGTTACTTTTCAGCAGCTCAGACTCTGATTCAAAAAGCAGTGGCCCTGTCTGCTATTGAGATACTTTCCATCTTTAACCCCACTCTCCACACCCCTCTCTGCAACACCGTCACTCCAGTCACAGGACTAACATGCAGAGACAAATGTCCACACTGACATCTACACATGTAGTCAATTTACAACATCCAATTAATCAAACCCAATTCGACATGTCTTTGGACATGTTTCTTTGTTTATAGCCAGCTGAAAGCAGGATCTGCAAATTCTACAGCCTCAGTTGATGAAACCTCAGATCTCACACAACTTATCTACATTCATTGCAGAATTAAAACAATAAAACCTTAATGAGCAGAGTTTAGGTCAGATATTGTGATTCACCATGGAAACGAGTAAATAAAAAGAAGGACAAAAGCATGCGTAGTCATGTACAATTATGAAAGAGCCAGAGTTCATCAATTAACACTATTACATTTTATTTAGCTTTTTACCGCTAAACCAGATTATACAGAAGCCTTGAATTTCCTCAAGGGATATTAATTGAAATTCCTTTGTTCAATTTTCAATGTATTTATTTAGCTGTATGAAGACAGTGCTGCAGGCAGCAGGAGATCAGATCTCCCTAACAAGAATATATCTGAGCAACAACTGCTTTAAAACTCAATTGAGTTTAAGTTACCTAAGACCAGGAGGAGAAAACACATTAGAGTAGTTTTAAAGTGTCTGTACTGGCTATTTATCTGCTTCAGGACTGAATGTATGATATATTTATTGCCTGATAAAACTTTTAATGGTCTTGGTCCTACCTATTCATCAGACATGCTTTTATCCTATCAACTGTCTTGAACCCTCAGGTCTTCTGCCTAATGTCAGAACAAAACTAAAAGGGAGGCTTCTCCGTAGCAGCCCTCCTGAAGATGTGAGGGTACCACAGACACTATGCATCTTCAAAATTAATGTAAATATAGTTTAAGATTATACAATTAAAGATTCTATTAAAGTAATATAGTTTGATTAGACTTTTAGCTCAATTTTAATTTCAATATTAGCTTATTTAATTGTTTGTCTATATGTGTGTTTTGCTACTTGATATATCTTTTTATTTTGGGATATGTTTATTGTTTGTCTTGCATTTCCTACTTTTACATCACAGAGGTCTCCTCCCTATTTTATTTGATCTTTTTCCCCAGTTTTCTCATTACAGTTTCATGTTGTGGCATTCCCTTATGTCCCAGTCTCCTGAATTACCTCAGTCCTTCAGTCATAAAATCAAAATTCATAAAATATTTGTTTATTACTTTGCTTCTATCATCTTGCGGGAAACAAACAGGTTTTCGCTCTAAACCTTTTCAGGCTGCAGTTGTAATAAACAGTGTCAGAGATGGCTGTGTTCCATTTAGGTGGCCCAGTGAACCACGAGCCGAGTGACTAACACCATTAGACTTTTTGTCATAACAGCAAAATCACTGCTGAAATTAAACCAGTGATCATACATTAGTTTGATTCATTTGTCCTCTTCTGTCTATACCTCAAAATACGAGGTCTGTCCAATGTGTACATCTACTATGAATCTAAACATCAACGTCGCAACAACGAGTCAGATGAATACAGAGGAGTCAACTGCACTAAAATAAAAAACCAAAAAACTCTCTTTGTTTTTCAACCAGCTTGCACCAAAAATGACCTGCTGGTTGTCACAGCATGCATAAGTGTTATACTTATAAGTATAAGTGTAAGAATCCAGGTCTTAGAATCCTGGTGACAGCAGAATAAAGTACTAAATGACCTACAGCTGCCTGACACACACTTTGCTTTTCCTCTGACGTACATAATCAACTCCACTTGTGTTAAGCCAGTATAGCAGCCACAGCAGGAAATGTCCAGTTTGCACCAGCAGCTACTGAAAGGCAGCATTTTCTACAAAATGTTGCCACAGACATAAAAGTACTTTAACATTAACGTCAGTGGGCTATTATCTCAGTTTCCACTATGATACCTTATTTGGCAATAGGTATAAAAAGCCACTTTAAAGACAGAGAGCATCTTACTTCACTGATAAAAATTCATATTACCTCCTATTCCCTGTCTGTGACTGTTGTGACAACAAACGGCTGAAACTGCTTAATGTGATATTCTGTAAAACAGGACTAAAACTGAAACAATACAAACTACGAGTAAGTCAGACAATACTGTGTCTGTGGTATCTAAACGGAAAAGTTGAGGCCGGTTCGATAAGAAGGGAAGCATATGAGAATAGAAGAGGTGATTTTGCATTTAATTTAAATCCTCCAGGAAACTGCAGAAAAATCTATTCTGATACTCACACAGAGGTGACAGCCCAACTGCTGGAATGACTTTATGCTTATTTTCCACAACAGTGAGCAAACAAGGGAAAACTGCTGGCATCCTACCTTAATTGAGATCTTATTACTGGTGGATTTCACCTAATATGCTAAATGGACAGAAACAGGAGGTTGCTGATACCACTATGCTCTCAATGTGCAGGCGACATAATACCCTGAAACCCCATGCCAGACAATGATACCTGTGTATCTGTTTCACTATTTACATGGCTTTTCTATAACATTTATAGAAAACAGTTAATCTTTAAGGAAACTGAAATAAATGCAAGAAAGTAGTTAAGAAAAGATATGATAGGTTCACAGAGCAGTTATTTAGGAGCACTATACCCATACTAGAGACACCCACCCTTTAGTCTCAAAACAGAATCCCAAAGATACTGCCGACAAAAATACATATGGATATATAACTATGCTCACGTAGCAGCCCTCTGACTGTGACAGAAATCATTTTACCATCGTCACAAATTTAGAATTTATTCACACTTGACACTTGACTTTTTCTACATACTGCACACAATGATGACAAGCCCATCATATGTGCATGTCCTAATGTCAGTGCAAATTATGTTACGTGAGGCACACAAAATTATCACAACAAAAATGTGCACCGTCTCTGCAGTAATTAATTGAAAATGAAACTTAATTCAATCTGTTGCATAATGCATCATTTTGGATTACAATTTCTGAAGAATTTAGTAGTAATGCATACATTATACTGATTTAGACATAAGTTACCATGGTAATGGTCAAAGCTTTAAAGCATTTAAGTTAGTGCTAAACAGTTCAGTCCATAGCAACATCAGATACTTGTTCTTGTCCTCTCAGAGGACTGAATTTCATGTGTTTTTCTGCTGCTGTGTACCATCTACATCACTGTCTGACACATTGTGCATTTAAAGATACCGAACTCTTTTGCAAACCAATGTTGTTAAATGTGTGTTATGTAGGACTTCTGTCAGCTCAACCCAGCCTGTCCATTCTTGAGCTCTATCACTGTGCTCCCACTAACATGCTCTCTTCTTGAACTGTATTTTGACAAGCTCTTCACATGGCAGGGTCCAACACAGCTACCCTGATCCTTCTTTTCTTATGGTGGAATAGAATGCTTGTAAGATCCTCACCACTTCCCCAGCAAACAAAAGAAATGCTGAAGAACCGATGATGAAAAGATGTTTTAAAGTGCATTCAAGCATTAAATTATTTTCCATAGTCATCACTAAAGTGTCATGCAGTTAATGTGGTTTCATATGTGGCTGTCACAGTGCAAGATAGAAAAAAGCATGGGGGAGAGAGAACTGAGACCCACTGTGAAAAGTGGAATTATGGAAATACTCTTGGGCCTTTTATGGAAGGTGTCTGTGTCCAAACCCTAATTATCCAGCAAACAGTCCAAAATAACAGTTTGGATTCTTGTTATTTAGGGAAATAAAGTATTTAGAGAAAGTGTTATTAAATAATCAGGTACCATTAGATCATCTGATTGTGATTGTGATGTGGGCGGATACGTTTATTTACATACACAAAAATGCAGTTGTGCTTGTTTTTGATAGAAAATATGGAAAGAATTGTGCCTGGATCCCATCTCTAAAGACACGTCCAATTAGGCAGCACAGATTTTGGCACAGACTGGCAGTAAACAGTGAAGGCAAAGTTAACAAGCAGATCCCTTCATTCAAATAAATAAATAAATAAATAAAAATGGTGGACTGCATAAGTAATTGAAAAAAAAAACCCAAGAGAAAATGTAACTGCAGCATCACTATTATCAGTCCAGAGGAAGATATCAGGAAAATGACACTGTCTTTGTTTTGAATCATATAAGTCTTATAAGATATATAACCTAAACTTGATCAAAAGATATTATGGCATTCAACAATGCCCCTCAAAAGTTCATTTAGTCTCCACTTTTTTACCTCTTTGCTGAAAAATAAATCAACTGAATTGAATCATGGTGGATTTACATGTCTTCTATCAACCTGCTGTTAAAAATGTGTGTTTCACTCTTTTCTAGTGCAGCAACAATACTTTAACTGTCACACCACACATCACGCTCTGTGTACTTCAGTGACCTTGAAGGTGCTTGCCTCTGATATGACATGGTACCTCTTATTTGTTGGGTAATGCTTGAAGCCAGTGTTCGCCCAATGCTTCACGCACACACACACACGCACATGCACTGATCCCCCTGTACTTGTGCCTCTGCACACCTCTTTCCTAGACCCAAGTCCTTGCTCTAATCCTGTGGACTCAATGCTGAGGCTGCAGCCTGGTAATTCACCAAATCCCCTCCTGCCACCCTCAGCCCATTCCTGTCCTCTGATGTCAAGTGCTCCTTGACAGTGCACATGCCAACACACATGCTTACGTACCGACATTTAAACACATGAGACTACATGCTACGTATGTTTAAACGAATGTGGAAAAATGTTCCAAATGCCACCACAGTATTCATATCCCCCCCCCCCCCCCCCCCCACCCCCCCCCCCCCCCCAAGCTTTCTCTGTGAACACAATTTATGTGGTTTGCAGAAAATAACGATTCTTTTTTCAGTTGATGGAGTGTCAGCATTTACAGCCCACATGGCTTATGCTGTGCTTTCTAGCTCTGTAATGAGCTCATCTTTATCTCTCCATTCTCAAAACTGAAAAACATCCACATTTGACTGCTGGTTTCATTAGACGCTTTGTTTGTTGTTGTTTTTTCTCTGGGAAGACACCAAAGTGCTCCCTGATTCGCCATTAGAGAACCCCCCCAAGAACAAATAATTTAATAGTCATTTCAGCCTACCATTAAAACTAGGAACATGTCAGTCAAGACCAAAACACTGACAATAAACAATGGATACAACTTAAATTATGTTTCTTTCTTTGAAAATTTGGATTTCCTACTTAGTAAATAATAAATTGGGCACACAAAGAGAGATGTTTTCTGATTCCCTTTATCCAGACTTTGGTATTTGTATGTCAGTTTTATCTTGTAAGATACTGTTGTAAGTCCAAGAGAACATTTGGATACGTGATCATTCAGGCGTGCAAGAAAAACAAATGTAAGAAGATCAAATAACGCTATAATTACTGGAAGCAAAGCAAAGTGCACGTAATATAGTGCACATAATACACATATCAAACATTACTGTTTGCAGTCTATCCCTGTTCACTGTGATTGCATCTGATTACACACTAAGATAATTGACATGCCAGGAAACTCCGCCATGTCTTTTAAATGGTCTCATTTTGTTAGATGGTTATTATCTGGATGATAAACAGATTTAGCATTGCTTGGGTGGAATAGACCCACACTCTTCCTGTTCATTTGAAAATAGTTATAAATGCTCTTGATTGGGGAAATGAATGCGGTTAGTAATTGTTTAATGATGCCTGCCAGAGATTTCTTGAAATGTCCAGCTGATTACAAAAAGGTTATTAATACAATACCTGTGAGAGAATTTGAAAGTCAGAAAGAAGTGAAATAGAGATAAATTAGAAGGGATCTGTATGATGATGAAAAAAAATAAAAGGGAAAATAAAGGATAATGCATTGTGTGTCTTTTCTATACATAAGGACAATAAATAAGATGAAGGCAGTGACAGTTCAGTACGCTATGGTGATTTATGAAGAGTTAACGAGGGCACTTTGTAAATGCTGGAGTGGCCTGCTATTAAGGTTTCCTCTCTTTTCCTTTATGATTAGTGTGCTTGTTTTGGTAGAAGTGATTGGACTATTGCTGTAATGCTTAACCTGAGTTAATGGTCTGTGGTTACTGTTGCCAAGCCCTGCTGCCTGATTAAATGATTCACTTCATAGTATTAGTATTAGTTGATTAATCTTCCAATTAATCGTATGGTTCAAAGTGATTGCAAGTTAGACCTTGTGTAACAGATGCCTTAAAACAGTATGCCAGTTACTTAATACCTGTACTATAATGATGGTTTCAGAAGTTGGAACACTTAGTGTTTTTATACATACAATATCTTTCTGAACAAAACCCCAGTATTAGAAACATTCACCATCCTGAGTCTGACAGTTCACCAGCGGTTTCCAACTTACTTTACTGGCTTACTGACAAGGCCAGTGCCTCTGTCAGATTCAATTCACTGGGGCCCTCACTAGGCAAGTCATTAGTTCATTTCTCAGTTACAAAGATACTGCACAAAAAAACTGTACATAACTGAAATATGAAAGTTGAATCAGTTAATCAGTTAATCGGTTTCATGTGATAACAACAAGTGGATTGTGCTTCATCACATTTATCGTGAACATTGTTCTAGCTATGATGCCAGAGGGTTTATTTATCTGCAAACTAGTGATGTCCTGATCCAGATTGAAGTCATTTTTTAATATACAGTTTCTGCAGATAACGGGTCCAGATCCAATACTTAATGTCATTTAAATTTAAATCAATCCATTTATATGCTTGACAACTGAATAGCTCTGCATTGCATTAAGAAAATAATTACCTGCACGCAAGCTGTTCTTTGATGTTTTTACTATGCTAATATTGCCCACTTAACAGGTGGCAGTTGGAATGCTTCTGCTTTTCAATTCAAAATCGTTCCATCTTGCAGACATTTTTGAAAATGTGGCATGTTACATGCGTAGAATAGGTCTGCACATGCACACACACACTACCATGCTTACAGGAACCTGCCCCACACTATGACAGCCCCTTTATGTGACAGCTGAAAAAAAGAAATGATTGTATCGGGCCCAGTACAGATCTTAAAGAGTCGTTCAGGACATCACTGCAATGGAAGTAAATGAAGCCTTAAAAGATTCCTATAGGTTACGCCTATAAACCTACTCAATTAAGTCAAGTCAATCATAGCTGTCAGTCACAATATCACAATAGTAAAAAAGTCAGAATCTATCAGTTTTTCACAACCTCTGAAAAAGCTTTTACACTTGAACAGTTTAAAGAACCTAAATACATTTAAAGGATATAAAAGTATGACAGGTCTAGAAAAGGCTGTTTATAAAAGCCTGATGAGCTAATCCCAGTGCCAAAAAACAGGGTTGAGGGAGAAAAGATATAATAATATTAAGTGGATGCAGGGCAGGAATTATGGGATAAGTCGAGGCAAAGGAGGCATCAACATAAATCTCCTTAACGCAGTACGAAAAAACTGAACCTTGGTAGCAACGGTAACAACCGTTCATTATTATTTATTCTCCCACTCATTGCAGAGTTCAAGTAAAGATTCCATTTTAATGGCGAGCCAATGTGATCTCCTCATGTGTTAAGCATCAGTTGTGTCCATGTTATGGATTTATTATATATGTAGTCTCTGGCTGATTGATGCCCTGACAGAACAGGGGTTTTTAAAGGCGACACAGAGGAATGCCTACCCCACATAAAGACTTCAATTCATCATTGGTGCTTTCTCCAGTGGTGCTTGGATTTAACTTTTTTTTAAAAAACTGTGCATTTGCACAATTATTTATGTGACATACCAGTATGAATATTGATTAGGTAATGCAGAGTCAAACTGAATAGCTAAACAGAGCACCAGACAAAAACAGAGACGGATGCAGTCAAACGGACAGATTAAGAGAGAAAGCGGAGAGAATGATTGATGTACAAACACACACAGTTTGAATGAGCGGCACCTACTCACTGTTTTACTCTAAATTTCCTCAGGAGGGCATTGTTGTAAAAAGGCATACCCTCAACAGGGAGACACTTTAAGAGTGATGCAGGTGAAGCAAGAAAAGCCACCCTCAGAAGTCAGGCCCGTTGTCTGCATGAGCTACTGATAAAAGGTCTTATTTTATATTCTCTATTTTTAAAGAAATGGAACTGGGTAAGTGGAATTTATTAAAGTGCACATTATTGTTGGCATCCCTGTCATGAGAGGAAAAGAAGAGTTTTTCTTGGAGCTTTTGCATCATGCACTGTGATTTGACTGTGATTCTCTACTGGTCGTTTCTAGACTCTTTTTCTCATAAAAGCAAATGCACTTGATAAATCATTGAGATAAAAGAGATGAAAAATGCTTGCAAACTGGGTGTGGGAATTGGGAGAGCAAATCATGCGCGTTGAGAAATAACTATAATATCTTATTCATGAATGTGCTTTAACATTTAAGCGAGCCTATAACTTACAGAGCAGCTCCTTTGTTCTCAATCAACATAAAAGCACACGGTCTACCCATATCAAGGTCCTCTCCTCTGGCCAATGTCTTCATTTCATGATGCTTTTCTTTTTCCAATCCCCGTCTCATCTACGTTCCTGTCTCCAGTCCCACCATTTCTCCTAATCACAATATCTCTGTTCCCCTGGTGCTCGCAGATAAAATTAGCCCCTGTTTTGATTTTGACTTTTAATTTCATATTTTTGTGTGATCTCAGTGTCCGGCAGAATGGCCTCAACATCTCTGCTTACATTTGGAGTAGCAGTCATTATTGATACACTTGATCAGCACCATAGCACCGCAACTAACCCCCACACACCTTCTCTAATTGCAGTTTCAAACAAGAGGCTCTAATGTTATTCAGCTTGCCTCACTGACTCCGCGTGTGTGCTCTGGCAAGCACAAAATCACCCACTGCCCTGTGAATTTTCAAAATTAGCAAAGGATGAAATCAAGGTGAAATTATTTTAGGAGACAGTGAAAATGTTTCACCGGCTTTCTTTAATATTACATTTTTATATTAGAATGAAGACAAACTGGATGAAAGTTAAAGGATAAAGGTTTTTCAGTTAAATGCAATGCCATTGAAGTCTTTCAGCTATTGATTGGTACATGCATTTAGCAGTTGTACCTGCGACAAAAGTGATGCAAGTCAAGACTGTAACATAAAACTGCTTTTAAAACCAGCTAATGAATTGTTAACACTACTGTTTAAACCTATGAATACCCATTAAGGGACTGTGGTGTCTGGCCGATGAGACAGTTGACCTTGATGCGAGTGCCAGTGTCTAGAGTTCTCTCACAGTGCTCATGCATGTGTCCTGAGAGAACTCTGCACACTGGCTCTCGCATCTTATCTTAACTAGGGGGAATTATTTTGGTTCACCAAGCCTCTGTAATATGTTGAAAACCTCACTACACAAATCATCTGCCCAATTAAACCTATCTAGAGAGATAGTTTGTGCTGATTATTGGAATGAAAGGAGCTGTTCAGAGAATGATGGTCATTATAAGTAGTTTCTCATATGTTTAATGTTAAAATGGAACTTGGAATTTCAGTGATTAGATTTATATGTAATTAACACAGGAAAGTCTACAGGAATCTAATGTGAGCTAATTCTGTTGACAGTGACATTAGCAAATAGTAGCGCAGTTTAAACCTTTAGGTCAATTACAGACATGCATTAACCATTAAATGTACATGAACTGTCCTGTGGCTCATGAAAATGAATCTTCCCAGCCTTGGTATACTCAATTATTAAAATGACATGCGGTGGGGGATTATAGGAGGTGATCAGGAGGCCAGGTTTCCAAGACTGTGACTATCTGCTAATTAGCAGTGGGACTGAAACACTCTCGGGGAGAAGACAGAGTGCAGTCGCATTATGTTAAACGGTATGCGAGCTGTGACTCCTAGAAGCACCTAGAAGAATATCCTGTAATCACAGCTAATGAGTGATCGGTGCATGTAGTAGTCATTCTTCCTTTGTCGCTATGTGTCATTTATTTCCTCTGATGGTTAATCCGAAACAACGTCTGGTTGCAATGTTTCAAATGGAACCATGCAAGCTACACTGGTCGATAGTGAGACTTTACTACTCAGAGAACATTCACTATTTTCACGCAGAGTGGCCGAACCAAAAAATATTCAACAGGCTTCTTAAGCTAAGGCACTGAATCAAAGCAAAAGCCTTTTAACCATTATCTCTGTCTGACACTACAATTTATTTTCACATGTGAATAGCAAGTTGTGTGATCTTCGTTTTTAGCCGTTAGAAATGAATGCGTTTACCCAGTTTAAATGTGACAGTATAAAAACACAGTTACATTGGCCAGGCAAAGTAGGGCATGTCAACAATGCTGTTATTATTAGGAATGTGCCTGTTTTAAGATGTGGGCATTTATAAATAACAATCTGGTGGTCTGTAGTTTTAATTTTAGCAATCTATTCATGGCATCTGCTTTTTGGCTAAATAACCCCAGGCCAAACCACAAAAAATAAATTGTTTTTGAGATGTATCACACTACGGGAACATGATACACTGTATATGTATCATACCACAGAAACAAACATAAGGTGTTATATATGTTTTTTCAACTGTTTTAACCTTACAGAGAAAAATCAAGGTCTTGAAAGGATCCTTAATAAGGAAATGAAACATTAAAATCCATCATGGCTCTTTAGTGAATCTTAATTGAGTAGGCATTAGCTATGGATTACACAGATATACATTTTGGTAATTCAACATAAAAATAACATGGACACAAAGGAGTGACCAAACCTCTCTATCCTTAAAGGAGATGCCTCAGTTGTTCTTACCTCTGTTTTCTACAGTTTTCTATCCACACAAATCTGAATAATGTTCTCACTCTCTCCCAAATCCCCTTATTCAATTATGGCAGCCTCTAATACATGTGTCAACATGTTTCATTAGTCTGTCCTCCTCTCCCACTGAAGAGATTAGCTCTCCCTTCTTTCTTTTTTATTTACTTAATGCAGAAATATCATTTTATTTCAGGACTGAGCAAAAGAAACTGTGATTATTTTCGTCCATTACATTTCGTTCTCGTCGACCAGCCCGAGCTCTTCCTTTTTCATTGAAAAGACTATTAAATATGGGGCCTAAAATATACTTATTCAGCTTTCAATTTCACTGCAGTCTACATTTAAATGCTTAGAGAACATTACAGGGTGAGTGCAAGTAGACCATGGTTTTAACTCTTGGCTCTCTAAACTTGTCAGCTGGAAAGCTTTTATCGCTGAGCATGAATTCATGAGCTTTATGTAACCGAACGATCCTAAGACTGTAGAAGTAAGATACTAAGCAAGACTACTTCATCTCAGTAAGTGTAAATGAGGATATGTGTGTCATAGAAGCGGATGATTAATCCTATGAGCGTGTGATCCCTTTGATGTTCCTTGTGATAATTGTTGGGAGTTCCTGGTTGCTCAAGGGTTTTATAGCAGCTTCTTTATATTGCATTAGTCGAGAGGCGACGTGTCAGCGGGGACTAGACTACACGTTACTGAACATGCATGCACAGTAGATTTCTCCCTGTGACACTACATCTGTAGAGCGCCAGCGCAGTGGAAAGCCAGGGCTCAGTGGTCATTATCATTCTACTCTTGTTACACTCGTCTCCTGATGGGCCTCATCTCTGCATTTCCCCCTCCTTCCCCTCCCCCGCTATAGTTCCACATATCCCTGTCTTCATCAGTTTCCCCTTACCACCTGATTTTGTCTCTCTGGAGAGCAGACAGAAATGGAGGCAGAGACAAGAACGAGAGAGGAGTGTATTTCTCACATCTATAAAAAAAACCCCTTTGTAATGACGTTTGTATCAGCAAAACTCTTTTGGTGAGCTGACAACCAAGTCAAAAATATGTCTAGCACCCTTCATGCTGCTTATTCTATTTCCTTCCTCGTCAATCTCTGTCTGAGCACCCACTTTCATTTTTGGTCTGTCCATTTCAGTCACAGTTTTTCTCTTTATTAAGACTTTTACCCCATAGGTGTATTTCTTTACTTATATATACTACCTATATACTGCCCTCCCTCTGTCTCCTAATCTATCTTATGTGCTGCATCATCCCTGCATCCCTATTATATATCCACCCTCTCACTCTCGCCTCCAGTGACCTTAATTACAACATGTAAAAACCTGACCTGGATCCAATTTCCAGGCTCTGACCACACTGCCCCAAGATTAATGCCCCATGGGCCAAATTCAATTAAGTTCTTTCTAAATCAGGGCTTAAAATGTATATAAAAAAGGCGACAGAACAATAGGGTCGCATAATTGAATCTTGAGGGGAAAAACCTGTGGGTTAAAGTTCACATAATTAAGAGAAAAAGCAGAGATAGGGCCTAAGATGTGGCTATTTCATTTTGACTTTTTGTTGTTTGAATTGGACTTTTTGTATTTGAATGTATTAAGCTGTAGCAATATTTTCCTACACAATTCCAGGATTGTGCTGCAAAAACTGAACAGATGAGTTTTTGGATCCGTAAGATCAGGAAATACAGTTAACATGTAAAGGGACGGTTGTTTTTGTTAAAAAAAAAGGTCAAATCAGACCATTCAGTTTAAAAGAACTCAGTGCAGTTTAAATATTTGATACAGTAGGTTGGTGCAAAGTAATGCTCACTAATGGACATTACCCTTCCTTTCCAGCAGCTCAGAGAGTCAGGTGAGGAGTGCATAGCAGAAAGATTTATCTACAGACAGTGTTTAACTTTTAAGGATTTAATGGAAGTAATGTTTTTCTCTTCCTTGGATTTACTCCTGACTCGTGGGTCAGTGAACATGAGGAAATGGGCAGGAGTCCAGGCTCCAGAAATCCTCTCCAGTGCTTCATATTTTATCCATGGAATAGCTGCACTTTAGTTTCTACAAATGTACTAGTACAGCTGGTTGTTACATTGCTGTTAATTAATTTCTTGGCATATTTATGTGGCATATTATAAGATAAAATGAGCTAAGACACTAAAATAGCATCTCAGTTTGTCATGTATTTAATAGAGCGTTTAACGATTGTAATGATGGCCGTGTGTGTGGTGTAACTGTGGTCTGTAGTCCAGAGGCTTCAGGCTGGCATTTCTCCTTTTTAAACAAAGGAAGCGGTCACTTATTTTATCAGATCTATAAATGCTGCCTTCCAACATATTATGTGACATTCCTGTTCTCTTTATCACCTCCCATAAATTATGATGTGTAATCACAGAATTACAGCTGTGTTCAAAATCATACCTATCAGTCATCGTCAAAAACCCAGATCAGCATGTTTGGTTAATTTACTTACTTGACTTTACTTACTTAACTTAATTTTACCAGTCTACCCAAACAATAAAAAAGCTGGTATAAGTTTATTAAATAATTTTATCCTATTTTAAATGACTGAAATGTGCCAATTCTGACCTGACATCATACTTAACACGATAATTGCATTAAACCTGAAGGAGAATTCAAACACAGGGAATTTAGCCTTGTGTTTTTCAAGCTATACTGCAATAGTTAAACCACATTTAGCTGCTGTCATTATCTTCGCTGACATACAGGGAGTTAGCTTGGAGACATCAAAGAGTATTTGTTTAGTAGGTCTTAGGGTGCTTTCACAATGGTCCATTCGTACCAAAAGCTCTTAGTTCGGTTCGTTTTCGTTGGTGTGAAAGCATCAATCGCACTCAGGTGAGCACTAAAACAAGCAGACCGAGACCTCCAAAGATGTGGTCTCGGTTCGCTTGACTGCGCACCAAAAGCCGACCTCTGGTGCATCCCTCTGGTGAGAACACGAACCTGGACAAACTCGGGTCCAAACGAACTATTCGAAATGCGTCATGGGTGGGGATGGATGGGAAGCCGGGCGACGAGAGCCTCTGGCCGGCAACGCGGAGTGGAAAGGACCGCCGTGGAAAAAGTCCCATGGAATGGCCACGGGATGGGCCCAGGGCGGGCAGAGACAGCAGACAGAGCTGGTTCTTTCTCTCTTTGTCCCCATTTCAATACTAACCGGGGGTGGGGTCGGGCCGGCCAGAGGCCCTTGCCGCCTGTCCACGGCTCACTTGGCCGCCCGTTCCCTACCCCGGTTCCCCCGAGTGGATTATTTTTAGGCAAAAATTTAAATCGGACCAAAATATCAATCAGACCAATTTTGGTTCGTTAGCAGGTGTGAAGGCGGACCACACCGCAGTCTGTATGCTACATAGTAACAATTCTACTGCTTGGTGCGCACCAAATAATCGAACTAGCTGTGTGAAAGCACCCTTAAATGAGAAAGACTTAGGTAGGGCAAGTTAAAAGCTTTAAAAGCAGGTCTTTTTCCTTTATTCACAAAAAGTTACAGGTAGTCTCTTTCTCTCCCATGCAAAAACAAAGGAGAAAGTCTGGATACTATGCTACTTATGTAGCCCTCGTCTTCTCATAAATGTAACACAATCTGTCTGACCAATGAGAGCTTGGCTGACAAGAGCTTTTTACATAAACTAATTGCTGCAGAATTTGCAGAGTTGGAGTTGGTGCTGCTTAAACAGTGTTTTGTTTGCCTTCTCAGTCATGGGCTTTAACTTCAGATTAGACACGTGTAGACCCGAACAGTAATTCTCTCTTGAGCTAGTTTTACTTTTCTTAAATCAGATCACGTGAAATATCTTGGCATGCTAGTAACGCTATGAGGCCCCCTAGCCTTGGAAGAAATTAGTGTGACATTTAAAAGCTTGTCAGATTGTATTAATTTACGCATATTAACGGACGAAAATCAACATAAATTACGTGACAATGAAATTAACATCAGAAAAATGTTTGTGCCCTCACTGAGGAGAAACTCTAGGATACATTTTTCATTTTTCTATCAGCTGTAAAAGAAGTTATTGTGATTTCTCTTGGTGTCAACATTGTGCAAATATGTAAGTACTATACTGTATTTAAATGAGCCATGTGAAGGTTCATTTGTACAGATGATTAAAAAAAGTTCAGATAAGTTAGAAATACTTTCAGTGTGTTAAGTGTGCCTTTACCTACAACCTGTTTGCAAACAGCATGTAGTTCAGACTACAGCAAATACATGTTTTGTTTTTAACATGACAAAAATGTTCTGTAGGCAAAGCTGAAGCAAGGTCCACAGGCAGTGCTCTGTAATACAGTACAGCTTTTTATACTAGAAGGATATAGCAAACATTAAGTCATACTGCACACAACCATATGACTACAATCTGTGTTTTAATTACCAATTCACTGAATGGGATTTCACAGCCAACCCACAGTGTTTATGACCTGCTTGTGAATATTGCCTTCAGCCAGACATATTTAAGTCAAGGTGGACTGATTGCCTGGGAAAATATAGGGAGGACAATTGAGAGGTTGTCGTTTAAATTTATATTGAAATTTATATTCAAATTTTGGGCCATTCTGCTGCTCCTAAAACTCTATGTATATACGTATTCATCTATCAGATGGAGCCTCTCAGCTGTTTGATCTTTTTCCTTTTTTTTACTGCTTTGTCAGGCTGTAATGAAGTCAATTTCTTCTCTATCAATAGCAATAATAATGAAAACTTACAATGCTAATATCTGGGATTTACATTTCTTCTAATATGCTTCTGCTATGTTTGCTAGTTATTTTCATTTTTAGGCCTGTAGTGAAAGCCCTAAAGAGAACGCCTACTGTAGTGGTAGTCATGGAATCTAATGTGTGTGTGTGGATGTGTGGGAACAGCAGTGTGTGCTAACTGCATGGTTAAGTGGGAGTTTTCTGTCTGTATGATGAGTCCTGTCAGTTTCTTTAAGTGAGGCTGCCAATAACAAGGCGTGACTAGCTTTGGAAACACAATGCAGGCCCCCAGTCAATCTGTGTGTGTGTGCGTGTGTGCGTGCGTGCGTGCGTGTGTGTGTGTGTGTGTGTTACACATCCCACACTCTGTCATTCGCTTCACCCAAGGGAGCCACTGAAGGTCACACAGGGGATCCTGAGTCCAAGCCTGTCAATCATCATTAACCTCATGATTGTGATTATGGTACTATCAGGATTAACTCATACATACACCGTTGACCTCCACTGTGGACTCTGATATTTCTAATATGATCTGACATTGTCTTAATGACACAGCAGCTCTTGACTTATCAACAGTGTGATATGGTAACTTTTGTAAAAATATCTCTTCATGCATCCACGTGTGAGAAATACATACATTTCTTTGTTTGTTTTGTTTTAGGCAAATCCTCTTTGCATCAGGATCAATATTACTGTTTTAGTTTGTAATAGCTGTTTCACAAAAAAGCCCCCATAGTCAGAGATCTACTCATTCAAGGCTTTTCTCTATATGGCTGTGGGGACTGTGTTAAGCAGATTCAGGCTGCTGTAGAGCTCCATCCATTTTAGACTGCTGCTGTGTCAGGAGAAATTCTTGCCTGTGCGAGGGCTTCTGTCATCCCCCTAATGTCTCTGCAGTAGCCTCGCAGGCTTTAAGCCAGACAGCCTACCATGCCCAGGATGCTGAATAGGGTGGAAGAGGTCATAACAAAACTGGAAATGATTATCCCTTCTGGGTGTAAAATGAGGAATAATAATTATGCTGGATAAAATCATATGGTTTGAATGGATTCTGTGTCATATTAAAACTTGTGTAAGGCTGAACAAGGTCACATTTTCACAGTGTCAACGGATTTTGCTTCTACTTTACCAACCTTTGTTCACCTTCATTGTAGGGATGATGGTTTAACTGAAACTAAGCTGGACAATAAAGCATCATTCAATTCCATAAATACAACTCATCTTTTACTGTCAGAGGTTTACTTTTGCTTCTTTTGAAGTAGTAGTATATCACATTTTTTGTGGAGGTGATACTAAAACTTTGTTGAGATATGTCAGTGTTTGACTAAGCAAATATTAGTTTCCAAATATAATATAAGAAAGTAATTCACTGTTGTCTGATGCTGTGTCCGAAATCACTCACTCGTTCCCTACTCCCTACTCCCTACTCCCTACATAGGTAAATAAATGTAGTAATCTTTCGGACACTTTCGGACACTACTCTCGACGCCGGTAATTGCGTCATCACTGTCGCACAATTAAAACGTACCACATTATTGTCGTCTCACACAATACTTGTCCGTTTACCACTGCATTTTTATTAAATTAGAGGCTTTGGATTACTGTCCTGTACATTTTATTTTCATATTTTGTTATATTTTATAATATTTATGTATATTTTCCTCCCGTTCGTCCGCCATTTTCACTTCCGCGCAGCCCAGATAATTTCTGGCAATGCATGATGGGATATCTTGCTCAGGTTAGTGACCATCAGATGTTCACTACATTTCGTGGTGAACTGTGGGATATATTGAGTGCACTATATAGTGGACATGCTATGATCCCTAAGCTTTCGGACACCACTACAAAATGGCGTGGTCACTATAGTGCACTATATAGGGGTTAGGGAGCGTTTTCGGACACAGCCTATGTGATGAAAAAGTACATCAGTATTGTTTACATAATGGTGGGTTTACAAAAAATCTGATGAAGATTACTCAATTTACTCACGTTTACTGCAATATTAGTGTTAATTTACACTAATTATCACTTTTATATCAAATTATGCTGCCTTATTTGCCATTAGCAGAACAACAACAAATTGCTGCCCATTCGAATTACGGAAAATCAATGTAGCCTGGCAGGTGACACATTAGAAACCTCTTGTCCATTTAAAAAACCTGAACAGCACAGCAGAGGTGCAGAAGGGACTTTGACTGTGTGCTGGAAGAGTTTGCATTTTTCCTACTAGTATCATTATACAGGATGATGTCAGTGAATCTCATTAAAAATTATAGAACTTTATAATTTTATTAGTGAATTCCTTATTTTGGAATTCAACATTTTAACATCTCTGTTTGCCATATTTAATATTATGATAATTAAATATAAAATATATGTAAATGGCACCAAAAATGTATTCCGTTTCAACCTCTTATATATTGAGCATGACACCATCAGCATTTCAATAATAATTTCTTTCAACCCATCTGCCAAAAATGGTAGATTGTGGAAGAACCAGTGTAACTTTCCTAACGCTATGCTGCAATAAAAGCCGCTTTGTCATGGGAAGCAAAGCAGGTGAAAAGAAACCAGACAAAACAAGAGTTATGGGCATTCAGTCCACAGAGAGAGCGCTGAGACTTGGGAGAGGTCAAACCAAGCAGTTGGCATTATTTCATCAGTGAGCAACAAAAATGCCTAAAACTGAAACAATTTGTTCTTTGTTACAGTTGTGCCAACAACAATACGACTTGGAAATGCTGTAGGGAAAAGCTGTCTCTACTTTCTTCTACTCGAAGTCAGTAATCTGAAAAACACAATATATTATTTTAATATCATTTTCAGTGTTCAGAATATTAAGTATATTATAGTGCCTTGAGTTGCTGGCAATTTGTGCCATAGTTAATAAATTGTTAGTTTCATTATTTCTTGTTGGTCCTTTTTTGTGGTTTAAATATTGTACCACCTATGTTACCTTGCATTTATACCCATAACCCAACTGCTAAGATTTAAAAAAAAAATTAAACACTGCTCTGAAAACTGCTGGTATCACTGCTTCTCCTCTGCCAACATCTCAAACTACAGCCAATTTAATGAGCTATTTTGTTGAATGTGTGTTTGTTTGTTTTTTCTGGGCCGCATTCTCATTTTTGTATGTGCATTGCTCTTATATTTACAAATCATTTCTCTGAGCACTAAGCTCTGAGCTTGGTTTCGAACAAAAGAGGCTCCATGGCTAAACCCTGGAGAGATTTTAATTAAAGTGGAATTAAAAGGGGGAAGTGGACAATAGTGTTTTATAAATTGCAAGGACATGTTGTGTTATTGGGTTACAAAGTACAAAGATGAATTAAAGTCATATGTACGTGAAAAGAGAATTAGAAGTTTGCAATTCAGCTATTTTATGGTGATTTTTCCACATTGAATCTTTATACTTTGAGAAAATGCTGTACATCTGAGAAAAGGATATATAAGGATTACATCCAAATCACCGCGTATGACGATTGAAGCAAAAACAGTGGCAGGTGGACTCTATAAATGGCCCTCAGAGCTTGGGCGGAGATGGCTATCTTGACCTGGACCTAGTCTATTACATCTGGGGTTAGATACAGATCAGGCTGGATACTCCCTTCATTTTCCCTCAAGTATCTCCAGGGAGATCTACATTAAACTTGCCAAGAGACAATCTCCCAGGGACTGGTTAATTTGATTCCAAGTATGCATCGTGTTGGCCTTTCCAAAAAGGGAGATGGTGGTGGCAGCAGCGGGGGACTCTATTCACATAGAAACCAAATGATCCATGGGTAAGATCACCTGCAATTTGTAAGCCATGGGGCTGGAAATACATCCAATTTAGTGCCATTAATGTGCACTTCTTTTCCTATTATTGTAAATGGTTTATTTATTTAAAGGCCTCTTAACTGGTTTGTTAAAACTGAAACAGCTTCAGGGCTGCTGTTAAAAGCAATGCGTGAACACCTTGGAAAAGGCTGGGCAAAGTTGTGTGTATAAACTTGTGTTAAGTATAAAAAGTATAAAATGGACCATTACTAGTGATAATTATTGTCTTTTTTTAGGATATCTGAATCTCACATATAGTTTGAAGCAATAATGTTTGTTATTTATTGTTATTATTTATTGTTATTTATTTATTTATTTATTTGTGTGTGTGTGTGTGTGTGAACACTTACTAGCGACAGTTCAGTGTAGTATTGGTCAGAAGCACTTTCAAATAGAAAGAACAGATTTTGTATCGTCATGTACATAATGTAAAGGCAGCTGTCATTGTGCTATTTTATTCAGAGTTGAAAAGGACTCCAATATGAAACCCCAAATGTACTAATTGCTATTGCTCCTGCAAAGTTAATCCATCACAATAAACGACCTACTATATACCAGGACAGGTTCAATAATCCTTTACCATCAAGATACCCTTACAGCTTTTCCTCCTCAATTTTCGTCTTAGTATATTTTCCTTCTTTTATTCGATTTAACCTACAAATTTTTGTGTAAAATTAATAACCGCATAACTCAATTCAATTAATTTCCCCCAACAGTCAAAATCTGAAAGGCTTTTGATAAAATAAGTCCTTAGAACGTGCTTTTAATTTTTTGAGGCACGTACAAATTTTGGCTTTTTATAACAAGGCTAAGATTTTGGTGTGTAAATCTCAAATTGAGACAAAATAGAGTGTATGGTCTGGTCTCATTCATTTGTGGATTATAGTAATATGTTTTGACATCTATGTTTATCTCAACATTTATCCAACTGAAATTGTTTACTGTTTAGAATTAGTTCAGCTTCTGAAATGATAAACCCAATATTAAATTTGAAGTCAAAAGTTATCTGCTTTCTGTGTGTGCGACCAATACACAAGGCTCGGTACTGGTAGTCTTACAGGCAGGCAGATTGAAATCAGCAGTGACTGAAGCCTGGGGTTTGTCCTTCCTATAGCTGTGAAGGACAGCCTTGGGTTTGAGAGAAGACTGACATTGATTTTCTCGGCCTGGTTATGTGATGACTGAGGCATCTGCCTCCGATCATTAACACTGACCAAAACCTCTTTTTTTAACATAGCAATCCTGACATGTAAATACACACAAACACAGAGAGCGCGAGACGGAGAGTGTGTGATTTAGGGAAAGGTGCCGCTTTGAAAGCTGAGAAGTGCCTAAATCCTCCAGTGAAAATCATCTAATTCGCTAACATGTCACACGTCCTCGCCTTTACCAAATAGCTTTATCGATTTTTCTCCTCTAAGATGTTTTTTTGGCCGTCCACTGGGAACAAACACTGTATTAATTCTGGCCACAGGGTAATCAATATAAATGGCTGGCTGGGCATTGTTTGATGAAACAAGCATAATCAGCTACTTTACTTTAACCTCTGATAATGTAGCATCCACCCCCCCAGATAATCCACCTTGTACCTACTTTTATTTAACTTGCATATGACTTAGCACTGAGTAGAAAATGAGATTGTTTTAATGTATCTCCAAACATTATGTGTTACACATCTACTGAATGCCTGTGGCCTATTTGGAGATTGTTATTACGTAGTTTTAAAAAAAGGTCTGCACAGATGTCGGTTGAAGTCAGATTCTGTTATAGATCCCATTTATTTTCTACAATATAATTCCTCCCCTTATCTTCCACAACCACACTCCCTTTCTGAACTCTGAAAAAAATTAGGAAATGTTCTCAGCCAGGTTTATATCTTTTTTTGCTATTGATGGCTGAGTTGGAAATGCACAGCAAACAGGGTGCTGGTGAACAGGAGAATGAACATCTAATACTGAGACCTGGACAGATCACTGGGGAGATGGTGGAGATGGATAGATGTCAGATTTACCATTCTTCTGGTATGTTCTATCATCTTGATGTGTGCTATTCTCACTAGGAGCGTGTGGCTGGAGTAAGCATTCAGCCAAGTGCGAGATGGACTACAGACAGGGATGTGAGGTAAATTGCAGCAGGTTCTGGGAGATGTTACAGGGAAGCAGAGTAGAAGCTGCATAGAGATAAAGGAATTATGGTTATGATTCATCTGCGAATGGCAGTGAATGTCTGTTGGGGATCGTGAAAACTATTCTGTCTTTGTGGTGACGCACACAGGAGCAATGGACTGGTGAACATCTTTCTTTGTGACAGTCAAAAAGGGAGTTCTATGAGAATGAGGGAGACAATCGTTTTATGCAGCTCTGGACTAAAGCTGGGCTTTTAATATATATATTTAATTAGCCAAAATGTCAGAGAGAGAAAAAAGTATTTAAGCATATTCCCTTTGTGACAGTTTGTAAAAAATTATACCAATTTTGTAAAATGATTGAATGAGTAAAAATATACATAAAGGTCATCTCTAATGCAGAGTAAGGTAATGTCATTTTTTCTCACACTTTATTGCACTGTACATCAGCAGCCTGCTGTCAATTCTGTATTATTCAGTAGGCCATTAGGGGATAAAAGAAACCAGCGGTTTCGCCTATGTATTACCTTATTCAAGATGTAATAAAAGGACAAGGAGCAAGATATTCTCTACTTCCAAAAACCACTGACATGTATTTAAGGTATGCAACTACTCTCAAGGGCTACACTACACTACCAGACCAATATTTTGTTCATCAGTACATCCCCATTCACTGCTACGTTGACAAAATTATAGTCTGGTTACAATGAATAAAGCTTGCAAACCGATATTTCTGTGTAACATTAGCCACTATAATCATATAATAAACAATAGTTCAACTGCACAGAGAGTACAGACAACCATAACCACCTCTGTGCCAAATGATGTAGATGATGTTCACATCAAAATATTTAGCACAGGAGTGAAACCTTATAATAGCTTCTTTGATTCCAAAGTTGTGGGTAATTTCTTAACACAAGTAACTGAGGTTGACTGAAGTCCTTTTCTCTCAATGGGCTTTTATGACACTTTGTTAATGCCTAGGAATGACCTAATGATAACAGGCCTAATGTCATAGTTGGACCGGCTATCTGGAGCACCAGGACAAATCCCACAGCACTGAACACCCGATGGACCGTCAAAAAATTCCATTAGCATAACACCAACCTACTCTATTTACAGTACCGCACATTCAGATTTGCACGAGAGTGTTAGGGGAATCAGTAAAACTGAGTGAAAGGTTAAATCAAAGGAAAAGGAGTTGTTGCTCAAGACTTAGAGGCAGCCTGAGCTGATGGAAGACAGGAAAGTCTCTCTACATTAGTAAAGGTCAGAATATTGACAGGTTATTGCCCTTGTTCACTCTAATGAACTTTGCCTTCACAGTGTTTTCTGTGGGCAGTCCTCACTGGGAGGCAAGATGCAGAGAGAGGGCAAATGATGAGGAGAACATCACTGAGAGAAAAAGACAGAAGTTTGTTGGGTTTTCAGATGCATAAAACCACTGAAAAACATGTCAAACAGACAAAGGTGAAAAGTTTGTTGGATAGAGAGAAGAGCAGTAAGATTAAACAACAGTGTGATGTGTTATGTTGTAAGGGCACATAATAAAACTTCGACAGTGACATGCATTGTTCACAGCAACAGCCAAATAACTGCAGACCCATTTTCTCATAACAAGCAACTCTAACAAACAAGATTAAGGTTACATCAGAAATTGATCTGGCGGCCTTTAAAATACTGTGTATATGCCAAACAATGGGAATGTCAGCAGAGTGGTGATGAGAAACTCTGCGCATTCGACAACACTTTCACCTTGAAGTGTCAGTGAATGAGAATCTGGACACATTTTGCTTTTTTTAAGTTGACCAGAAAACACATTTCCAATAGAATCAGCATTATTTTTTTCTAGTCTTTAAACCCAAGCAGAAGGGATAGCAGAAAAGTGTTACCTTCAGCCCCGTGGTCAGGTCGCCGGGGTCAAAGGTGGTCAGAGGTGAAGGTCCAGGACGTGAGCCATAGGACAGGACAAGGGGTGGGACACACATTGGTGGAGGTTACAGAGATGTACAAAGACATGGCAGCAGGAAGAGGTAGGGGGAGCAGGAGGTGCAAACAAAACAAAATGAATGTGGAAGGAGAGGAAGGGGGGAGAAGTAACAGGGGATTATTTTGCAAGGGGTCAAAAGGCAAGGGAGAATTTAAAAAGCAATGGAGGGATATGGCACCAAGGGGAGGTAAAAAGCAGAGGAGGAAATTGTGAGGGAAAGCAGCAGTATCGAGGGACTGGGGACGAGGAGGCTGAGTCAATTCCTCTAAAAAAACAAAACCAAAAAGGAATGAACCCATACCTTGGTCGTTTAACGTCAGGTGCGCCAGACCTTGAAAGGGAAAAAACAGAAAAAAAGAACAGAAAGAGGAAGAAAAGAAGGTCATAAACGGCACGGGAAGAAAAAAAGCATTGTCACAACGTTGGACTGCAGTTTGTGACAGACATCCTGGGGCAGACTTGGATGTCAGAGTTCAAATCAAAGGTAAAACGAGAAAGAGAGAGAATTATAGAGAGAGCGAATAGTAACAGAAAACAAGCAAACACTTCTTGAGTGAGGTGTGGGGGGGTTTAGAAAAAAAAGCATTTTCATTTGGCGCAACCCCCGAAGGCTATTGCTCTCACAAATGCTTTTTTTTCCTCTGGAGTACTTATGGAACACACAGAGAACTGTTTGGCAAATAAGACTTGGACTGGATTCCTCATCTCCTTCTGAACACAAATCATAAAAAAGAATCTCAGCTCTGCAAGGTCTCACACAGAGAGGGTCAAGGATAAACCTAGAAAAACACTGCAGTATAAAATGTTTCGCGTTGTCTGTAAAAACCCAGAAGCCAAAGATCATCCGAACACAGATGTGAGTGAACACCATCACAATATCCATCTAAAAATAGATATTTAGATCACTATTGTGTATAAATCCAGCCCAAAACTGCTGAGCAGCAGATGTTAAAGAAGGATGAGCACCTTCTCTAATGGGTAAACAACAATTAAATAACATGACTTAACTTCTGCAACAGGCAACAGCAGGCCATAGTAGCAAATCATTTAACAAACTTTGGCACAAACCATTCAACATTATGCCACACATTCATCAGAAACATTTGGAAATAAGCAGAGTTGAAGCAAGTTAGTAGTTTCTGTCAGAATTTGGTTCAGAAACTGTGGTACAAAACAGCAAAAGGCCTTTCTCTGAGCTACTTCGTTGCAGATTAACATGCATGCTCCAGTTCAGTCTGTGGATGTAAATAATATGTTTCTTTAACACTTCTGAAGCAGCAGTGTTTGCATTCAAAACAACACCACAACTCAGTAAATAACCATAGCACTAACTGTGTAAATTATTATATTTAGCCTCTATATAGCACGTTCGGGACAGCTACTGTACAGACAACCATAAATGCCTGGCAGGAGAGGTGATACAATATCAGTTCAAACAACTTAGCACACAGTATTTATGTACTATAAACATCTTGTAGTATGTCTTGAGGTCAGAACTCTTGGAAGCAAATCTTTAAATAGAGACACAAAACTGTGAGAGGAATAACACATGAAAACATGGTCTTTGCTGTTGGCCTAAAGCTGGCTTTATTCTCAAATAAACCATATGGCTAAAGCAAACTAAATTTAACTCCAGGCAGCACAGAATATCAACAACATTATTTCTGCTAGGCTGCAATAAGTCAAACGCTCTTCTCTTGATCAATACATTTCAAACATAAGACTCATGGCACTACCAGCAAACAGTTCAAGGAAAATAGGTAAATAACCCTTCAGCTTCAAGAAAGTGCAGGGTTACTGCACTCAAGTGTTGCAGTAGAGTTAGTGGATAACAGATGGAAGCCGTTTGGTATTTTACCTTGATAATTCCATGCAAAGCACTTTGCTCAGGTTTGTCTCACCGATTTTTGTGTACAGACATTTAGAAACGGGTTGACTGAGGTGCTTGACTATGAAGTTTAAGTACACAATTAGTTTCTTCTTTTTTTTTCTTGAGGGAAGAGAAGGGAAAGCTAGTGATGACGTCTCAGCAATGAAAAATTAACACACAACCTAAGGCTAACTATTTGTCTCTGTGCATGTACACTGTGCGTGTACTAAATACATGTGTATTGCCAAAAGCAAGCAGGTAAATCAGAATGCAAAAACCACAGAAGCCCAAATGACTCTTGACTACAAGCGCTTCCTATTGTCCCCTTCCTAATAACTCCTGTGATTCAGCAGAGGAAACATACAGGCAGAGCGTTTCATTTAGTCAGTTTCCTGCTGGCCCTTTGCAAGGAGTCCTATCATTCTCACTCTGCCTCCCTCTGTTTTTGTTCCCCTACTCATAATCCATTAAGGAGATAAGGCAAAGGCTCCTGCAATGAAACGGAGCGGTGCTGTCACTGCATACCAAATCATTCAAATACCACACCCAGGCCTCATTCAGCTCAGGCAGGCAAAAGAGAGTGGCACAATTTAATGGTTGAGAGAGAGACGGACGAAGGAAAGAGAAGGACAACACAGTAAGAAAATATACACAGAGCAAAAGAGAGGGGCAAATACACAGCACTGGCAGCACGTTGTCAAATGGCATCTTCACAGCCTGCGTTAAGCAGAGATTCACAGACAAGTTCACATCAACTAAAAAAGGAATCAACCCTAAATGGATAAGGAAAAGATGCAGCTCTCTAAACTACAACAATATTGAGGCATGAAACTGACTGATAGAGTTCACATACAGAAAACGTGATGAAAACCATGCACAAATTGTACGTCTCTCCATCTCCTTGACATCTGAGCGTTTGATTACATCCTTAATTCTGCAGTGAGTACAGATGGGAGTGCCTAACGGAACGGCGCCGACTGGGGAGCAGCTCCGATTGGCTGGTTATGATTGAGTGACAGAAGGTGCATGGTCATAATTCTGCCATTAGGAGAAGACATGCTCACATCTTATCTGGCCCAATCCTGTTTACTCTTTTCCCTCCTGTTTATATCATCTACTTTTCTCACTGTCTGCCTCCTCATCCAGCGCCACCATCAGCCAGCTGCAGCTGCCTCCTGCACTCTTCTTCCTCAGCCGCCATATTTTTACATGCTTCTTTCAGGTATGATGAGCACAATGCCATGCTTTCAAACTAATGACTTCAGGTGGCTGGAACACCCTGGTGGTAAAGACATATCCACGCTATGTTACAAATGTTGGCTAATTTGTATTGGTATTTAGGCAAAAAAGGGTTATCAGTCACATAATACTTTCATAATTAATGCTGCAGTTTGTGACATGAAGATAACATGCAAACAGAAAAGTAGCCAATGGTAATTATACGGTTGCCTGT
Organism: Trinectes maculatus; assembly: GCA_016785345.1. Lineage (NCBI taxonomy): Eukaryota > Metazoa > Chordata > Actinopteri > Pleuronectiformes > Achiridae > Trinectes > Trinectes maculatus. The sequence goes on from JAFBJQ010000109.1 coordinate 128,356, forward strand.
ATTATTTGTGGTGGCTTCATTAACCTGTAACTCTTCAGTAAATAGATAAAAGATAAATGAGGACAGCCGTGCAGACTTTGTCATCCTTCACATCCTTATAGTGACACACAAATCATGTTAGGCCAAGGTTTAATGAATAAAGATCAATTTGAAATTGTTAAGTGATGTTCCCGTGTCCTTGTAAGCATATCTGAATGACCTTCTGTGGAAAATAATATGTCGGAAATGTTTTTGAAATATTCAAACAGTATGATGAGCCTCTTGATGCTGCTACGCACACACACCCATACACACACACACACGCACCAGATGTGCTGGGTCTCACACAACTGGAGGGGACAGAGAAAAATGGGACTAATCATCATAATCCCTTTCTACTTCTTTCACACTTCTTTCTCTCACCTCCTCCCTATCCCTCGTTCATTAGCTAGACACATGGACTAAGTCACAAGGAAGAATGTGGTTGCTTTTCATGACCCCTGTGGTGCTGGGATGGCACGTTAAATAGCATCATCCTCCAAGGACTGTCACCAGCATATGGTCACTGTTCTTTACATGCCTCTGCAGGCCTCCTGTTCACTCGCTGATTACACAAAAGTAGTCACACAACATATTTTTAAGGACATTGTCTTTGATGACTTTAGTGGGAGCAAGCAAGAACTATCTTAGTATATAAAAGTCATGAAATATAAAATAAGAACAATAAATGGTTTTATGTGTAGCTTATTGCTTGATGCACCCTTGGTACGAGATATAAAACTGCACAGTATCCAAAACGTTTGACACATCCACAAATCACTGGCTTTTACTAGGCCGGGGCACAGATAAAGTTTCATTGAGAAATCATCACTGTAGGCCTCCTAACAGCTCAAAGTACAGACATGGCTCTTGAGGGTTTCAAACAAACCTAGGCAATTTGTTAAAAAAAACTGCTTCAAAGATGTTGAAAAAAGGTTTTAGTTGAATATATTCATTAGAGTAGCCTGATCTATAATGCAGAATATCTTTGCACAGCTTAAGTAATATAGAAACGGTGGCAAGTGCTTTAATAATTGACTGTGGATATCTTTTCTACGAGAGAAAGAAATTCAGTGGGAGGTGATGGACTAAGAAGACTCTACAATCTTACTGAGAGCTATAGATTGATGTCAAAGGTTTCCATGTCTTTCAGTTCTTTGAATTATTAACACAGAGCTTCCCCATTTCAAAAGGGAGAAACGTGTAAAGTTCACTTTAATAGCAAGTCAAATTTCCCCAATGAGTGCACAGTGTCCTACTGACAGTGTAGAGTCACAGAGCAGGATCAGCAGAGATTTCAATAAAGGATAAAACGCTTACAGTGAACACGGGCTGCCTCGGTCATAATAATGTTGTACATACAGCATATTCTAAAAAATGTCTATTCTCTGCTTTACTGAATATCAAAAGCCTTATTGATAGTTCAACCAAAAGACTGTTGAAGGGCATAGTGAGATGAACCCTTGTCAATTATCCGTTGTCTGGACAGACCCTCAAAATAAAGGTTATATAAATCCCAGTAAAGCTTTTTGTCATTGGTTCTAATCTGGTCAAAACCTGCAATAATGATTACCACCTGTCTTGAAATGGGAAATAAAATACAATTTTAAAATAAATATATTTGCCTCTTGACACATTTGTCAGCATTGCATGTGTCACTGACTAAAGATAAAAATAAAATCAGTGCTCATACTGTACTCATTCTGTCTGCAGTTACACCTTTATAACCTCAAACATTACACAGGCATCGTTAAACTGTTTGAAATGAAGCATAGTGCAATAGGCTGCAGGGACTGCCAACACACAAAGGTGCATTACGCTACAGGCAGGTAGGCTAAATCAGCAGTGAGCAGAAAACCATGCTGCTGTGTCTGTAGTTTATAGCAGTACAAAATATTTTCTGAATCGCAAATGTCTTGCTCAATTATCTGTCTCCTGCAAATATTCAAACTGTCCTCACACATTTCATTTTGTAGCAATTCAATGGACAACATGTGCAGCTCCTTCTCTTTCAAGCTAAACTGTGACTCACCCAGACCATCTGAAACACATGATGAGAACTGTCCAGTGACAGCCATGTTTAAGCACTGATGCAAAGTGGTGAATTTAATCACACTTTGCTTGAGAGCTACATAACTGATTTCAAAGAATTACACAGGATTTATGTTTAGAAAGGTGCCACAAAATAATATAAAATAAAATAAAATGTATTGTTATGAATTAATTATTAATTATTTATTATTTTTATTAATTATTTATTATTATTTTATTATTATTATTATTATTATTAAACAGAATTAACTGAAACATTGTCTGAAGGGTGAAACCATCACTACTAACAGCACTCATCTAAACAAGTACACAGACATTCCAGACTGTGTTGGCTGCTATTTGTCTTTTGTTTAGTTGGACACCATATGTGATCCGTTGGATATTATCGGAATAGGAAATACAAAGCTTTATCGCTGCAGATTTATCTTGCAGTTCTACTGCAGATCATCTACCTTGAATATTACTCACCACAGGCTTATGCTTGCATTCTGAGACAAATCTTATTGCTGCTGAAAAAAATGTGAAGCTTGAATTTGCAGGAAAGGCACAGCTGTATTTTAGCAGCAGTGAAGCAATAAAGGACATTGTATACTGGCTGTACATTCCAAGGACCACTGAGGAGGTTCCACACTATGATTACTGATTCAAGCTATTTCTCCTGTGTCTCTCGGTGAGGCAATAATAATGACGACTGATCTAATTTATCTAATGATTAGCACTGCATTATATCATCATAAACTAGGCAATTACTGAGTCACTTGTAAACATATACAGTTAATATTCACATATGAAGCACACCCTACTCACTGCATGTTTATTTCTTTTCTCTATGTGTTGCTTTTTGGTCAAATGCCCTAGATTTCCAATGTATCTGAATAAAAAATGTGCTCCTTTTACAGCAATTTAGAATTCTCTTCCCTCTGTGTGTGTGTGTGTGTGTGTGTGTTTGTGTGTGTGTGTGTGTGTTTGTGCGTTTGTGGGTGCGTGCAACACATGCATTTGATTTCTTTGGAAATACCACTGGGAACTGTTGACCCCAGGCGAGGCACTTACGCTGAGCGAGTGAAGCATTAAATCTTTATGGTCACTTTCCGCTTTACACAGCAGCAACAGCCATCATCTGTCAGGAACGATACACTGAGTTGTTTGGACGCCTGTCAAATGATGTGATTTACTATTCAAAAATACCATTATACAGGGCTGCACAATAATTACGACTGCAGTTTGCAAAGGAAATATCAAACCAGTGTTGCCATGACAGATGATTCACAATATTCTTGTCAATCTCTATTTTGACTTCAACACTGGTATTACTGTAAATACTGTTTTAACTTAATGGGGTAATGTAAAATTAAGATCTAGAAGGGAAAATGTTTTCAATCAAGGTAATACTGTATGGTCCAACACGACTCACAATTAACTGCATAAGACTGAGTGAACCACTTTGACTGAAACGCTTCATAAATACACATCGAATATGTCATGGAAAAATAGATTAGTGGAGATTAGTGAGGAACAGAGATCTGAATATTTGCTGCTCCATCTTAATTTTACAGTTCATAAATAAATAGCACACCCATATGTTGAGCTGAAGAACTTGGACTAATTTAATGTCTTAGCCACTGAAACCAACATGCAGAAGGGATGTTGATGGTTTCTTCAGCGATGCTAATTTACACAAGACAGATTAAAGATGCTCAGAGGAGCTGCAGTGTTTTAGTTTTACCAACTCAAATAAAACTCAAATAAAACCCCACTGCATGTAATTCAAAAGACGGGCTTTATCTGCACTGACTGAACTGTGATGTAGCTGTCTAGTCTTGCAAATGTAGCATCCTCACATCGTCCACCACATCTCCCAAATATAACTGGTACTGCCTTCTCTTCATACTTCCATTAGTTGTATTTTTTCCAGTTACAAAAATGTCTCAAGTTTTCAGGCCTGAAAGAGCCTTTCTACAGTAATTTTTCCAAAGCCACTGTACTGGATGTCTGACCTCTATTTCCTTTTCATTTATGAGGTCAGAACTAATCATTACTTCCTACTAAGATTTGGTGTCTCCCCCCAGTATATCCATCTGTCCTCCTCCTCCGCTTCCTAGACTTCTACCAGTGCCACAGATGCATCCCAATCCATCCCACTTCCTTCCACATCTTCACAGAATGAATGCCTCTGATTGCCACTTCTACTCATTCTACTCATTAGAGAGGCCAAAAATCTAAGAGTGGGCAACAAAAGGCATGCTATTCTTTTCATTATTCCAGTTTTTTTTTTTCTTTCATTGAATGTTGGATGCTAAGAATGAAACTGCAGATGTGATGGAGAGACCAGCAGCTTTGATGGGAGGAAGGAAGCCAATCCTCAGTTAGACACACAATTAGCTCATGCGACCAACCCACTTTTTTACGTATAAAACTATCAATCTACACTTATACAAATCAACCTACTGCCACTGTTTCAGATTATTGATTCTGCTCTGCTTGTTGTTTCAATTTCATACCAAGTTTCAAATACCACTTCGTACAAAATCGCTCAAAGAGTTAAAAGATAATATTACCAGTTATTAACTAGTTATATATCTTAACACTGTTGAGACATACAGTCATTACACATAGGGGTAGGAATGGAAATTGCAATTTTTCTAACAACTTCAAAGAATATTAAATGATGTACACACAGTTTTCTTTTGACATCATAGATACCTCTAATGCAGAAATACATTGTCAGTGAGATAAAGTAAAATAACAACAAAATCTTCTGGTCCTCTGAGCCATGGAAGCTCATGTCAGAGGCAAAGTAATCTACAGGGACATTAGTGCAAAATAGCACCTTGCCTTGAGCGTTTGTTGATGTTTAATGTTTCACTTTGACAATTTTCTCCCTTCAGCCAGTGTTTAGGAGCACATATTCCTTTCCTCTCCACTAACTAAACCATGGCAGTGAACTGTAGTTTCCTGTTTGGGGAAAAAAATAAAATCGTAATGACTTTCCTTGAAAAGTGTCTCCCTGTGAGGTAATGAGAGGGCGACTTCCTGTCTTGAGTCAGGGGGTGGGTCTCAGCAGGTAACTACAAGAAACATCCCATAATGGAAAATTAATGTCTTCCAACAGAGATGACGCACTAACTTCATTTTGCTCATAGGGTCGGGTAAACACCATTAGACCAAGGAAACCACAGTGCTCCTGGAAGTTCAGTCATTTGAGAGAGTTGGGTAATTATGGCTAAATTAATGGAAATTGTAGCAAATGTATTAATAATTCATGTGAGTATTTTCTGAGGTTGGAATTCTCTTTGTGGGGAACAATAAACAGCTTAATTTAACATAGTTTGGAAAGTCCCAACTGGTGTATCCTCTTTACTCAAAACAGCATAATCATGTTTCTTTGCTGCAAACGGGTGGAAACAGTTTCTGAAGAAGGTGCTCAGACAGACTCGTTTACAGCCAGCTACAAAAATTAACGGTTAAATAAATTCATTTTTTTTTATTTGCCTCACAGCAATAATACTTCTGACAATCAAATAAATAAATAATGGGATTTTTACAACACTCATTTTGTCAGAGGTGGCCTGTACTGTTCAGCTACTGATCATTCCATGATACCCAACAGATTAATCTGAATGTACGCATTAATTTTGTGCTGTGTGCCATTAATATTTGCAATGTGAGTGCGATGTTATCTTAATATGAAGGTAAAACAAAACAATGCATAAACTGCCATCTCTTGAGAAGTTGATGTCATGCCTATGAATGGCAGAGCTCAACCCTACATTAGAAAAACCACAAATCTTGAGTTGTTTTCTTTCTTGAGACAAGTGTAACTTGTTTACATTCAGACACTAAACAAAAATCCCTGCTGCTTGCTTTCATCTCACCAAACTCTAATCAGGCAAACTGAACAAATACCAGCGAGAGAGAAGTCCTGTGCATATTCAAACAAAAGGACTCCTGAGTTCGAGCAAGCAGAAGGCGCTAAAGAAAGAGAAGAGGGAGAGAACTGATCACAAGAAAATTAAACGGCACTGAACCTTGTAAACAAATATTTCAACAATGTTAAACACAATGTAGGAGATGTCTGGTGTTGCTGTGCTGTGAAATAACCAAGCTCAGTTTGGAATTGGGTTTCACGTATGACGGGTGTTGAGAAAAACCTCAAGAAAAATATATCGTGTGTGTCTTTATGCATTTCTGCAGAATTATCAATCAATAAACTATGTTACGTTCACATAAATGTAATCAGTTCAGATTCAGAAAAATTCTGCCCACTCTACAACCAGCCTGGAAAGGTCTAAAGCCTTCCAATGTCTTCATTAATACCAAAGTACTGTGTTCTACCTTGAAATGTCTACTGTATTTTTCTGAAATGTATGAGCCACTGTAGAAAACAAAGAAGGAGAAAGAGTAAAGACATTTTTTTTCCTCATAAAATGTTTCTCTTGAAAGTCCCACATCACCTTTTAGGCTTTCTTTGGACAAATGCAACAGATACTGCAGTCTGACCCCTGTTGGCATGGAAACTGGCTCCAGTATCTGCCTTACCGTGATGACAGCCATACTGGCATATTCTCACTCTGTTTCACATTCCAGTGCTCTGTTTATGTCTTTATGCCCTCGTTATTCTCATCTACTGACCAAGTCTCCTCTCTATTTAATTTCACCCTGTTGTCTGTCTATCATGCATCTGTTTATATCTCCTTTGTTACTTGGCCTCAACACTGGAGCTCTACACCGTCCAGAGAGTCTGTGTCTGCAAGCAATTAAGCTTTCTATTGTGCCATTTATTAGAATATCCGCCCAAATATGCTCAACACCGAGAAGTCACAGTGATTTGCATTTGAAAAACGTTATGAAACTGAATAAGAGAATTCAATAATTATATTAAGGAGCCATTTAGTTGAGCAATAACAGTCACAAAAACACTGTCTCTTGGTTCATTGCCCACTGCGGTAAACTCAGCAGGGATTGCAGGTATTGCTGGAATAAACCTGACCCTTTCATAAATCTTCTACGTGCAGAGAAATTGCCTTCTGGGATAAATCCTTTTATATCATCAGGAATCTTGTATCCCATTAAGTCCATGTTGCCATGGCTGTATTGTTTAACCTTATTCATTTATCAGCTTACATGATAACGCTGACTGAGTTCAGATGAGTGATATAAATACATTACTGCTATTAATTTACATTTTATTGCATTACTATTTTAAAAAGATGGCTATTTAAAATTAAAGTTGTGAAAAGCAGACACAACTACAACGACTAAGAGTGTATATTATAGTAATATAGATACAAAATCACACTGATCATAGTAATTTCTCTAAGTGCACGCTAAAATAACAGAGAAACAGGAAATCTCTGGAAAACAACACATGCCTGAAGTGCACCTGATGTGTATGTATGTGCAAAGGTGAACATTTTGCTAAAGCCCTTGGAAATGTATTATTTTATGCTTAACATTTTCATACTGTCGCCACTACAGTCGCCACTACAGTCGCCACTACTGTTGCCACTACTGTCTTTTTAGCTGTAACTCAGACAGTGTAGGATTGCTTAATCAGTTAGGGCTTTTATGCCAGGCTCCGCCAGTCCCATCTGTCACAACTTCATCTTCAAATCCAACGTGCTTTCTTAAACCCAATGACAGCTCTTTAAGAAAACCACTCAATCTGTTCTTTTGGCTAGTTTTTGCATTCTTTGCATTTATTCTCAATAATAATGCGTAGAAATCTGCAGTCCTGCAGGTTGCCCCCCACAAACCTATATTTTCACTTTGTGTTGGCGGGTGGGGCAACCAATATTCATATGTAATCCCCCCCCCTTCTCCATCCCCGCTCACAACCTCCACCTGCACAGAAGGATTCTGGAAGTAGATCAGATAAGCTTGGTGCTGCCTGAGTCACCAGCTATTTGGCAATCAATGCCTGGCCCTCACCCTACCTCTACGGCACTGCGGTGGCTATATCTGAATACCAGTCACAACTCAACCAGCTCAGCCCCAGAGAGCCCAGAGGGGACTGGCTTAGAAGTTGAAACTACACATTAAAGACAGATCCCAAAATATGATGCCTTTGTCCCATACTGTGCGAAGCAGTAGGGGGTCACTACTTGGCCACTAATTTACAAGTTAAGGAGGGCAGATGAAACTCTATCAGTGAAAGCTATTTCAATTGTACTTATAATTCCAGACATATATAGTTAAACAACATTTAGCCTGGTTAAAAAATATTGTCTGGTTTGGTCTACTCCTCTCTCTACAAACTGTAACTCATTTTAGTTGTGAGTTAGCAGTGAGTTAGTATGAACTGTGAAAGACATTTCAACTAAAAATGAAAAAAATGCTGTATAGCATAGACAGATTTGTCAGAACAACAACTCCTCTCAGCTATAAAAGTACAGTCAATGTGCAGTGCAGCGTGGAAAAAAAAACTGATGCTCTGACTGGCTGGGACAGAAGACATCGTGAAAATCACACACACACACACACACACACACAAAAAACAAGCTTCCTGAGTTTATTGCTCAAAACCATGATACTATGAATGCCAACGTGCCAGCTCAAAAAACAAAGAACTCAAATCCCCTGTGCCCCTCCACTGTTCTCCGTTAGTTACTGGAACATTTCATGGCACTATAAAAACATTGATTCTGGCGATCTACGAGGGTGATAATATCAGCCTGTGTTAGATAGTCAGAACATGTACGCTGTTGCGTCAGGACTATCTAAGGACCACTGTTTAGTATGTTACATCAGGGATTCGGCTGACATAACTCATTTGGATCATCTTGTTTTTTTAAAAACAGCATACTTACATGTAGAGGATACACAAACAGAAATGAATTAAAATGTTAGTTTGTCTCTCTGGCTCAGGTTCAACAAACTGACCACAAGGTCACTGAACTGTATAATATAGAATTCAATTATAAGCCAATATCCAGTGTTATATTCTTATACTACAGAAAAGAGCTTAATCTGATCATGGTAGAGGGAAAGATTGAGAGAGAGGTCAGAGAAAAGGTCTGTGTGTGGCCTCTGTGTCTCTGTATCTGCTGCCAAGTTAAAATAAAAATCACTGCAGAAAATAGATTTGACATTTCATCAGTATAAATGTAAAAGGATGCGTCACATTTAATGTAAAGTATCATGACAGCACTTTTGAATCTGACGTATCAACAAAATATACTAAGATGACCCACATCCCTCACTTTGAATTTGCTGTGTAGGTAAAGTGCAGCCAACAAACTCTTCTTTGCAACACAGCAACAACAAAATGAAACGACAACGCAAGCATGTTAAGTAATGTGATGTGTAGGAGTGGTCAAGGTCAACATCAGCCCAAACACAAAAAAAGTTAAAAAAAATTATTTAACTGTAAAAACTGACAGCAAAGATTCAGACTAGTGAAAATGCTAAATTGTATAAAATGTTTGTCAATCTGTAATAAAATATTTGCAAAAAAAACCAACATATGACTATGTGTTGGTCTTATTTACAGGTTGCTATAACAAGCACAAATATATAATATTAAGACTAATGTATTGCTTTTAATTAAAAAAAATTGGATGCACACTAATAATTGTGAACACTGAAAAAAGGCAGTGTCTTAGACATAGCCCATATTTCAGTGATATAAATCGATCAATTCCCATATAGGCTTCAGTAATTAAAACTAATTGCTAAGCTAAAGAAGGTACGTGAAACTGGGATAAAGATTGATACCAGCTGTAGTGAAATGGATCTGCCATGGAAAAAGACTCCGGCTGCAAAATCAATACATGTTTCTGAGTATTTCATCAGTGTCAGTAACAAAAGTATATAATTAGGGAGCTGCCACAGAAATACCAAAATCAATCAAGAGGTGTTTTTCCCACCTGCTTTTAGCCCCAGACTGATAATTCAATATTTTATTTGTGCTGTTTTTAGGTAACCTGTCAAAATCCACAGTAATATTTTTTTCTTCTTTACTGCACATAAAATAAGATCTCAGTAAAACATACATTCATGTTTCATCTAATCCGTTTATCCATCTAGTTATGAGGTCACAAGTTTTAGCTGTTAGCCACAAGAGGTTTTTAAAAGCACTTTGAAATTACTGGATAAATGATGAGAAATATAAATCCGTGACCATTTCTACTGGGTATATGGATATGACTATGTTTAATTAATTAATGACTTCTCTTCCATTTTGAGGTGTTTCACTAACTACTAAAACACACACAGCCCTGACATTGCCTCCGTTCTTTGTCTTTTGCATTCACTTTACACATTGCCGACAATCTCCTCACCATTCCTTCAACTATCTCTCGTCTTCTTTGCATTTCGTTAAATTGTGGAAGCTTGGGGAGGAGACGAAAGAGTGATCAGTGTCACCCCCGCTTCATTTCCATGATCAACAGTGCCTCTTGGGGCCCTAACCAACAGATATGGGTATTCGGCACTTCTGAACAGGCACCATCTGCCACTGCCATCCCTAAGGCAGGGTGGCAAGCTGGGCCTTGGCCCTACACTGGTGCAGCAGAATATGAGTGAATATGTGTATGAGCACATCACCCTGAGTTACTAGGTACAATTATACATATTAATGAGCATCTGTGGCTCACTGGGAGTACACTTCTTAAATGCTCTAAGGCTACATACAGTGCCTAATAGTGAAGTGGACTGCACAGGGTATTCAGCAATGTTAAGTAACATTCTAAACCTTTGGGAGAATAAATGCTCAGTGGAAAGGGAACAATAAACTGTCATGGGAATCACTGTTTATCAGCCTGCAAGAAGCTGAGAAACAACATAAGTCCTCAGTCACTGTATCTCAGACGAGGATCAAAAACAGTTAACCTATGTCAACATACGGTATGTATATTATTGTTAAAACTAACATCATGATACACAAGAAACTTAAAAAACAGCAATGCTTAACTGTATAAATCACATACTCTGATTTCTCCATAGAAATGAGATACAGGGGGTCCTCGAGTTACGACGGAGATCCGTTCCTGAGAATGTGTCGTAACCGAATTTCAGCATAAGTCGGAACATACATTCATATGTAAGGTAGATACTAAGTTGTGCCACTAGATGTCACTATAACACCACGCTAAAATAAGAGTTTACTATGGTGAATTGCCTTTTGTCCCTCTTGACACACTGTAGGGGTTGATATCGCGAGTGTAATGAGCATTTCCTTTAGATTTCTGATATCAACCTTGTAGACCCTGTGTTGTGAATAAACCTACGGTATTGCCACGATCCCGAACCCATCTGTGTCCGTGTGCATCTCCTTACCGGCTGCCGCTGCACCCCCCGCCAGCCGTCCATTTCACATGAGTAAACACAACGCAGAGTAGCCTAGCTGTGGAGGTGTTGGAGAGCCGGCACCAACTAGTTCCCGTGCGAAGCCTGTACGTATTTACGGGGCAAAGCGCTTAAGCCGAAACAAGGAAGTTCATGGGAGATGTGTCGTAACCACGAAAACGTCGCATCTCGAGACCGTCGTAACTCGAGGACCCCCTGTATTACCAAGCTTACACCAAGCCAAATAGTGTGGGTTGGACAGCACAGTTCTTTAAAACCTTGTAAGACCCACTGTTGCAGAATTACGACAATTGTTGTTATGCCCAAAAATCCGATAATTTTATTTTTTGGAGTTCAACCACATTAACATACTCATTGGGTCCTATTGTTCGGTCTCACAATGCTATTGAGTCATACATTTGTATATAAGGCCTGCCCTCAAGACATTTCTGACAGTTGTTGTGCTAAGGTTAGGTGCAATAGTCAGAAATAAAGGCAAGAAATCAACAGCCAATATGCCAACTCTTGTTAATTTAAGACAATACTGCCTTAGTATTCTCAATTTTAACATCTCTGATTATGAATCCAGGAAGCAAGGGTTAGGAGTAAGTCAGGACATGATAAAGGCATGATTTACGTACCTTTTTTGATATGTACTACATCTAACAAAGAGGCAACATGAATTATACTTTAGTTGTTACAGAATACACCTTGAATGAGCTGATCAGCCTGAGATTTATGGCAAAGTATTTTTTTTAGGAAATATGCACTTCTAGCTAAAAACAATGGGTTATTAAACCGGTGAAATACAGTGGAAGTTGTCAGATTGAGAGTAAAATAATTTACAGAAATGTAGTCAAAGGTCAAGGCAATCATTGTCTTTCATTTTTCCATAAAGTGTCATCTCCAAAAGGGTCCCTCATATAATATAAGAATTAGGCCATTCCAAAAGCAAGAAGAAAAGGGGCTGTGGCTTTTTTGTTCATTGTGCCTTACCAGTGTAAGTGTGACCCTTATTTATACATGTTGGGAGATAAATCACTTAAAATGACATGAGATTTAAAGATAGCATTATTCATTGTATGCCTTGTCATGTGTGCACTACTTTACCAGCAGCCATTGACAAAGGTAGACAACATAGTTCTGTGAATAAATGTTATGATTTAAAGCCCACAACAAAGATAATTACTTGGCTTACTTTTATTGATCATACATATAAGTAAATACAGTAAACTACAAAACTCAGTCTTTCACACTTTGGCACAACTGGCACCACAATTAATCAGGATATTAATTAAACCTCTGTGATTTGTTTAGGTATCATTTGTGTGCATTTGTGCAAGCAAAAATACAATGTGCACTGAGAACCTGAACTTTAAATTTTTAAACATGGGCCTCCGCAGCTTATTAACATCCAAATGACTCCAAATTGGAGACTCATTTGTCTGCACATTATTGGTTCAAGCAAAACAGACATGTTTGTTCATTAAGTCTCAAGCTATTAGCAAATAACTTGTAATAGGAGAAAATGAAATCACAGATGTCCGTTTTTCTGCACAAACGTCCAAACAATTATATGGTCATGTCAGTGTGTATTTGTGTGGGCATCTGGCAGGTCCCTTTTTTCCCATACAGTCATTGACATATGCACATAGAAAGATCAAGTTGCAGTGGTTACATGCTGTTGTTTCTGTTATAACTTTTTGTTTTTGAACATTATTAATGAATGATGTGTTCTCATGCACATGCTCTGATTCAGATCACTAAGATTAATTCTCTGAGTCATGAGACTCATGTTAGTCATTTGGACTTAGATTCTGAAGCAGTTACATACTGTAGTTAGGGTTACTCACATGTTTTTAAAGGTTTATTCAGACATCAGTGTGCACGTGTATCTGTTAAACTAAAGACTTGGGCTGTGTCCGAAATCGCCCCCTAACCCCTATATAGTGCACTATATAGTGAGCACGCCATTTTGTAGTGGTGTCCGAAACCTTAGGGATCATAGCATGTCCACTATATAGTGCACTCACCGCGAAATGTAGTGTACATCCGATGGTCACTAACCGGACCAAGATATCCCATCATGCATTGCCAGAAATTCTCTGGGCTGCGCGGAAGTGAAAATAGCGGACGGACGGGAGGGAAATATACATAAATATTATAAAATATAACAAAATACGAAAATAAAAAGTACAGGAAAGTAATCAAAAGCATCTAATTTAATAAAAATGCAGTGGTAAACAAACAAGTATTTTGTGAGACGACAATAATGTGGTACGTTTTAATTGTGCGACAGCGATGACGTAATTACCGGCGCCGAGAGTAGTGTCCGAAAGTGTCCGAAAGATTTTTCTGTTGAGCTCACTATATAGTGCACTACATTTATTTCCCTATATAGGGAGTAGGGAGTAGGGGTTAGGGGGCGATTTCGGACACAGCCTTGGTGGCCTTTGCAATTCCACAAAATGGCAGATATCACTTTGGATACTTTTTTATACAGTTTTCTGCTCTCCCATACACCAGGACCAGATGAAACTGGTATGCTGCATTGTGTACCCATACGCATATCATACAAACAACATTTGTAGAATAAAACTAGGGCTTTCTTTTTCAATTTTGACTATAGAGGTTTCTCCGTCCTTTTTTAAGCATGGACAATATGCATGTGTGAGCGTGTGTGTATGTGTGCAGACTCCTCTTCTTATCTCCTCCTGCCAGGCTACTCTGCCGACATACACTCCAAAGAGCCCCTAGTTGTCATTCATGGCATCACACAGCCCCAAAAAATGTCACCATAAGGGGAAGGGGAGAGACAAAGAGAGAAAAACGCACACTGTGAAAGTGGCAAGTGGTGTGGATTTGAAGCCCAACAAACCACCCATTACCTCAGTAGGGTTCCGTTATCTCTTCTGTAATACCTCATCCCTCCTGCAGCACAACAGGCGTGCGCACACGCAGACGCACGCACGCACGCACGCACACACACACACACACACACACACACACACACGCGTGCGCACACGCACACACGCACACACACACACACACACACACACACACACACACAACACACACACACACACACACACACACACACACACACACACACACAGCTTCAGGGCCAATCTGGCCTATGTCATATCACCTAGCAGACTAAAAAGCTGCCGAAATGTGTTGTGACAGGAATGTGTCAGAAAATGGTTAGTGTGAGGTTTACATTCAAAACATCTGCTCAAACTAAGTGCCGACAACAGAACATTTCTAAGGTTGTAATTATGCAAATGAAAAGTGGGAGAACAGGAGAGAAAGTGTGTGTGTTTTTCTAACATAGAGTCCCTGAAACATCCAAATTGCCAAAAATGATGGAAGACAGGTCAAATACCATTTTATAATAACAAAGTTCTGTCTCTCAGTGTAGACAGATCGGTGATGCTTAAAATACTAGTGTTACACAAAGAAATCATGCAAAGCAAAACTTAATTCCTGAAATCCAAATTATTCCACAGAAAATACAAGTCAGGACACTGTAAATATAAACAGTACTACACAACATCTTTTTTATAAGAGAGAGAGAGGAACCTTGCAAAATACTGCCAAGGTGCTGCTATCGGTGTATAGGTCCAGCTTATTTAATCAGCCAATTAGAGATTTTCCACTGTTGTGTAGTGTTTAATAATTGACAGTTCATTAAGATGTGAGAACCTGTTCAACTAGCTGAATAATTCACAATAAATATCCAAAGAAATGTCTCTCAAGTGAGGATGAAAAGAGATTTTTATAAGCAGCATGAACTTCAGCAACAGGTCAATACCAGGGAAAGTGGCTGGCGAACAAGATTTTGTGGAAGACATTGTTGGCATTTTAGCCATTTAGCCAGGGGATGCTCTCCAAATGGAATATTTTGCACACCTGTTGTGGGTTTGGGGAAACCTTGCAGTGCCATTCTAGTGATGGTAAGACCATATTGCCATAAACCTCACAAGTTGATGACGCTAATGTGATACTTAAAAGAGTAAATTAAAACAGAGGATGTGGTTTAAAGTTTGAAAAAGTCCAATCTACATAAGTTCAAAACAGATATCTCTAAATTACTAAATACACAAAACAAACTGGTACAGAGACTGTAAACTGTTAATTTGGTGTCACTTGTTTACAATAATTATATGATGATGAAATCATTTCATTATCACATGTAACATTTCACTGAAATGTTATATGGGACACAAAAAACACTCAGCATCACTGAGCATCACATTCAGACTACAAGCCCTCTCAGACTTGAAGTGGAAATTTAATCTGTTACATGCATATGATCAGTGTACAGAAGACTCAATCCATGTCCCTTTCTATCTTTCTTTTTGTCACACACACACACACACACACACACACACACACACACACACACACACACACACACACACACACACACACACACACACACACACACAAACACACACACAAAGCAGAGCACATCACAGTGTTATTTACCACAGAAACCGGGCTCTACCCAAATGGCATTTGTGTGATTATCATCTTGTGGCAGCTGACAGCTCACGTAGTGACACACAGTGACAAGTGGACGGCATCATAAATAATGACTGCCATCCATTTCAGCTGTCAGGATGAGCAGCGTCTCATAACGGACCGAGAAGGCGAGGAAAACACAAACATATGCTCGCACACCTAGACAGTGATTTATAACCCTTTTACCTGCAGTATGCAGGTGCACAGACCAGAGACCAATACACACACACACACACACACACACACACACACACACATTTGTGCAGCTCATCTTGTAGGAACATCGCATTTACTTCCATTCATTTGGGGGCAGCCTGAGCCAAACCTTAACCCTAACACTAACCTGGACCTCAGGATTGACATTTAGGCCTTGTTCTGGTGCTACCAGTCCTGACAAGGTCAGTGACAATACTCAAATACATCTCAAAGAGGTAAAAAGACGCACTCTCTCTCATACATATATAGTACATGTAATATATAATAGTTTTGAATAGATTAAAACATACCAAGTTTGTCACTGATTTGACTTTGATGGACAGTTCCATTACAATTCTTCCCAGTCTCTGGTGTATGGTGTAAGTGTGGTGGAATATGTGTGTATGTTTGACATTTGTGCATGGATGTTCATGTGTTGTGTGTGTGACTAACCTACCATCTGTTCTCAGAATCCGCAGTTAACAAGAAGTTGTACCTCTACCAATATTCAGTAAGACAGGTGAGGCAGTTCTGCTGTGGAGGATGTCTGTAAAATCTTTCCTGGAAGCACATCATGGCAGATAATACGAAGTGGTAGTGGAGATGGTTATCTTGTAATTTCACTGTGCAATACTTTTAAAGCAACAGCATGCTTGATTGTCCTTATCTCGTGCTTTAAACACAGACCTGCACGTGAGCATGTAAGTCCAATAACACTAAGGAATGGATGTGTAGACATAAGCACACACTTGCAAGATACAACAGGACAGCATCTCAATTCTGTTTATCCACTGTGTGCTACAGATCAGAGCATATGCAGGCAGGGCATTTGAGCTCAATGCTAAAATTATTGCCACATCTATCTATCTATCCATCTATCTATTCCAAAATAGATAGATAGGATATGATATATATCCTAAAATATAACCTGCTAACAAAATCGGAAAAGACATACAATTTGGTTTGTTTGGTTTTTTTCAAGTTTGATGTGTGTCTTGTGAATCTCCATAAAACAAATAATCAGTTTACTGGCTCAAAAAGATGAAATTAACATTATTTCCATTTGTTATATTATATGTGCACAACGCCCATTTAATCTAGTGCAATGTTAGTAGAACGGTTTTGTTTTGTGGATACATGAGGTGCAGTTTTTTGCTCTTCATATTGATTCTCAAACATCCTGTCAGTGATACATGGGGTAGGAAAAGAAAATCAGTGGTTAGGTACTTTCGTCTGCTGCTTAACATAGTATAGTTTTCCCAAATGATGGCTCCTTTCAAGCTCTATGCTGTCAGGGGCAGGCCTGCAGTCGACAGGGAAGCAATAAGAGACTGTTTTTACAGAAAAGGCAGGATAAATTCCCCAAGAACCCCACAGTGCTCTGTTATGTCAGACTGTCAAGTTGGACTGATCTCTGTACATGTGTGAGGGTGTTATTACCCTGCTATGGGCAGCAGCAATAACATACAAAATAAATACCATCTATCCCATTAAGGCAAGATAAGAAGTCCTCATCTGTGGCTGAGAGCCTTTGCATTCTCCGCCTTGTTCTCATCTTCTTTCTGTCAATGTTCCAAGAATTTCCAGCAGATAATCAAACAAAATCAGGTTCAATGTCAAGGCTGCAATGTTTTGGTACATGCAGTAAAAATCCCTAGCCTTACTGTACACCAGGTAATTAATGGCATTAATAAAATGTAGATGTATTCACTCTGGAAAGTTGTCAAATTACCATAGGGATATGGATGAGTTGTTGCTCTTTCATAGCAATCAAAAAAAGATAAGGCGCTGCATGGAGTCAACAGGAGTCAATCAAAAGTGTTGCAGACACTGTGGATGTCTCTTCCTCTTTCAGACACATAAGGTAAAGCAACTTTGACAATGATTGCTTCGAAGACACAATAGAGAATACATGACTTTGTTTGCTAAGGAGGTGATATCTCCATTCAAACACGTGAATGGAGCGTGTGGGCTGATTGCAGCTGTACAATGAATAAGCACATCCTTTAAATCAAATTAAATGTGAGCATTCAGTAGACTTTCCTAATGATTTGATTGTAATATATAGTTTGGTTTACATATGATTGACACTGAAAAAGTACTCCATCAGCTTGAAAGAGCCAAATGTATGTGGCGCGAAATAAGTACATAGGTGAAGTAAATAGGTACATGGTGTAATGACTGCCCTAATCAGACGAACGACTGAAGTGGATTTGATTTGAAAGGCACTGGCTGATTGGGCACTCATGGTGTGTGAGATTTGCTCTGCTCTTTGTATTAGTGTCCATTAGCTATTGATTGTCCAGTGTGAGAGGAGAAAATAGAGAGACACTTGGAATAAATGCTGGAATAGTCCTTAATTCATGGAAAAGTTAGTTTCAATGCTAATATGGCTGAGAAAATTATGTGAAGTACTTTAACTGGGAGTCTTGTATTCGTTGTATAGTGTACTTCATAGTGTACTATGACAATGACAAAATTAAGCGTTCGTCTTTCTTCATGTTTACTGCAATCAGTGGCTGGAAACCAGGCGTGCTGTACATGATGGAGTTAATACACTAACACTTAGAACACCAAAATATATGGTAACAGGCATTTAAATAACAGTGAGCATTATGTTAGAGCCCAGGTCCCTGAATATTTTCCACAACTTGCTTAATAAGAGGTATACTCGCTAATTCTTATCTATTTGCAACTGCAACCATTTTATGGCTGAATTAAAAAGAAGTACCAAACCCACAATATACTAAAAGAACGATGGCAGACTGATTGAAGTTCAGCTCATTCATCCCATCATCTGGGATAGGGAGTAGAGAGCCTTGATTTCTCTATGTATAGTTTTCTTGAAGAATACATATTTTTGGACGCGTATATACGTAAACAGGTTTGTGCAAACATGTGCATAACAAAATTCACATGGTGAAAAATAGTAGTATAACAGGGAGATTAAAGGAGAGATGATTACATGTATTGTTGACCTGACCAAACACAAAGTAGCTTCTAGAAGTTTAAATAGGATGGTTTCCATCACTAAACCTTTAATCATTTGTTAAAGGGAAAGCTGCTCCCTGCCTGCCCATACAGTCATCTATGCCAGCATACAAATACCAAAAAAATGTGAATAGTAACCTGCTAAATGCATATGCAGATTTATTGTAGCTAGGTGAAATTAATTGAACACATTAAATGGCTTCTTTTTCTCTGTCAGACTCGGACCTATGTCCTTAAAAGAGATGATTTATGAGTTATTGTAGCCATTACTCAAGTGCAATTTAAGACAAACAGTAGAATGTTTTTAATGCTTTTTAATGCCGTATCATTGCTCCTGAGTTTGGACTTGCTGTTACACCACAGCTGGGGAAAATATTGGGAAACCACCTATTTCTCTAGTGCAAATCAGAGTTCACTGCAATGCACAAAGACAAGAGAACAACAAAAAAGCACACAGAAAGGGAGATGCTGTCACACTGAAAAACAAGGCACACAAGATAAAAGCATGTTCAAATTAGGATCTTGCTAAGTCATTTATAATAATTGTCTGCAGGAGATAAAGGAAGACAAAGCAAAAGCCAGCATCACCCTTGAATAAAGCCAACCTAATTATGGAACTAAGATCCCTGGATGTTTTTTTCCCCCGATGACTCACATTCCTACCAAATTTCCTAGATATTTGATGAGCAGAACAGCTGCACCAAATACCTTCCAGATAAAAGACAGGTAAGTATTTTGAAGCCAGGACTGTGTTTCAATGATTTGATGTAAAAATACATGGAGAAGAAGAAAGCCTTGGAGCCACAGATATTACACAGATTGGAAATTAGATGCAACTAAACACAAGTTTTCTACACGTTATATTTTGCAATGAAATTTTACTTCTACTATATGCTTTATTATAATGCATTGCAGATCTCTTAAGTGCACTTCACATTGATGTGTATGAGATGGATTGGAATTCTGTCACTGTGTGACTACTCATGTATTGAGCATGGGGCATCCCAGCTATGAGGTGTGGTTAAAGAATAGTACAAAGGCAGAGAGGGATGAGGTAGATGTATATTGATAAAATCTGAGAAGAAGACAGAGAGAGAAGGAAATATAGAAACCCAGAAAGTATGGATAAGACACAACTTCAATACTGATCTAAATGACATTGTTTTGAATTATGAATCGATACATAACAGACAACCCTGACACAATTTAACCTGAATTATCAAATGTAAATGTAGTGTATATAGGTGGAAAGATAGAATTTAAGATGATCCTCTGTTTATAATTATTGTATTGCCTTACAACGGAAGGGTGCAATCTCACAATACCTACCCTTGGAATGACTGCACTGTAGGCACTGCTACAGATGTATGCACAAATGCACACACACTGCTGTGCAGTGAAGACAGACATTTATGTTTTTTATGGCATCCAATATTTCCACTGGGGTAAAGAAATGTCATGAAAAATATATTAGGTGTCTCATGTCATTTTATATACAGAAAAGGAAAAGACAGTGATGCAAGGGGACACAGCAAACGGTTCTAGTCAAGACTAAAAAAAACCCTGAACATGTAGAAAGGAGGAAGATTGTGTCAACACATAGCTCTGAGTGATGCCTTGTTTTATTAAAAATACCAAAGGGGTTTCCCTGAGAGACGTGGGTGAATAAAGACAGAGGCCAAGTTGTGATTCCTTGTACTCCGCCATCTCACTCCTCAGCTTAATATGCCTCTCATCTATTTACAGCTTCCCCCTCAATCTGATATAACATTCTCAATTGCCCTCCTTCCCTCAGGTTCAGGGCTGCCAGGTTGGTCTAGTAAACAAATACAGATGCAATCTTACTTCAGGGCATCTATCGGCTTCTTCCACATATAAATGTCTACATCAGCCATGAGGAACTGATCGTCTTCATCCATCTTTATCTATGCAAGGCAGGGATATTGTACACATGTTGATGAACATGTACGCATCCAGTCGAAAAATAGGTGCAACAAGAGTGATTTCTATCTCAATTCCAGCTCATCTGCGATGAACGCTCACCCACACAACTCTAAACTAACCAAATATCATGCACACAAATGGCTACTCTGACACTGGATTATATTTCACTATAATGCAAGAACCCCATCTGTCCTTTCAGTTGCTTTCACCTGTATTGAGTGTATCTTTAGCGAGCAGTCAGACAAACTCTTTCACTGTACGTGTATCACCAGATCTATATCATATGTCGTGACTATATATCTTGTACCGAGCAGTTTTACGCGAGTCTCTTTCTGTTAGTGTATGGACTCATAGACAGCGCCTCTGTGTGTGATGAACATAAGAATAAGCCTTCGTGGTACACTGCAGCCTGAAAAAGTATGACTGCAAATTTGTTTCCGTCTGCAGATTAATTTTGAGGACACTTTTCTAAAAAAAAAACTGCCAATTGTTGTGTCCCCAGTTGGAAGCGTTAATATGAGGTCAGTAGGGTTAAGGCAAGTCTTTGGAAATGAATCATGGTACATGTGGTATTGTGTGTATGTGTGGATTTGTGTGTTAGAGGGAGAGAGACTGAGAGTGATGGAAGGCTATTTGAAAAGGTTGTATAAAGATTGTAGGGTGAGGTGCGAGGCACAAGGCAAAGTGTATCTATTCCATTTGTGAACTGTACAGAATTGCTTTAAATGCTGTAAGTAAAGAACATGCCACCACATGCAACTAGACTGTTTTATAGCTTTGTTTTATATGACTGCGTCTCTGCCCACATGGGGACGTGGGGTAGAATATGTCCAAAGCACCCTCTTGCTGTTTGTAGGGGCGGAAAATGGGGTGGGAGTCCTTCTTGAGTGGTGTAGTCATGTAGTGATAACTACTGGGTGCTAATGTGGTAATGTAGTGATGACTACTGTGGTAATGCGGACAAGTTAGGGGAATGTAATGTAATGTAAAGCTGAGTTGGGGTGTATCTGGATTTGAGAAGATTTGAGAATCTTGTAGCGAAATGTAATGTGATGTTATTTGGCGGAAGTGTACCTAACAGTTGTTTGCCAATCACCATTAAACATTAAACTCTAGGCATGGTCTCATTCAGCACATGCAGATAGGGTTAGCACAGCAGTCTGTACTTTCAAGGATACTAACCTATTTATGTTGGTAGTAACAAGCAAATATTAACGCTATATTAAACTGAAACAAATTTATTTGGGAGTATGTGATATAAAATGAGTTGAGACTTCAGATCAGTGGGTAGTTAAGTGTCTGAAAGCTGAACAGTGACTAAACAGTGAGTCAGAGTGTTTAATGCAATATTTGGGATGCAAAATTCAAACCTGAGATAACCGACTGCAAAGCATTTTTAATAGCACCAGCCAACACTCACCCACTATCTATATTCTAAATTCCTTTAAACATACCATTCGGTACCATTAAACAGTATTTCAGATTTGTTGTGACTAAAACTTGAGCTTAAAACCAATAGTACCAGAACTGAATATTATTTTAAATGAGAGACTTTCTCTTTGAGGGTTTGACAGCTTGTATCATTTAAAGGCAGCTGCAAATTTAATGGGGCAGCAGAGTTTTTCGTCTGTCTCCAAGCTGGAACACCAACTGCTCCAGCACAAGAACAAATCCACTCACTGACAGAGACAGGGAGTCTAATGACCCAGTCTGCTCTGGTCCCAGTCTACTTTATGTGTTTTGCCAATACCTTTCGTACACATCCCTTTAAAACATTTCCCTGGGCCCAGTGAATGACTACAACCCTGGAGGATCAAATTATGCTTGTTATTTTTGATAATTTCACAACACAATGAGAGAAGTGAGTACTAACAAGGTGCAACATGCAGTTACTCCAGGAAAATTGACGATCAATATGTTGTGCTTCTACAGAGCATCTCTGTTGCAGATCTCTGCATTTAATTTTTTTCATGAGAAATTACAACTTGAGCCATATCTATAAGATTTGCATCATGAGCAGGTAAATAGTGCACCTGTTACTTTGGAATTGATCATAGATGTGCTAATCTGTGGTGCCCAGGGAAAGCAGTCTTGGCAGGAGTGTAACAGCTGTGGATATGAGGCACAGTTCAATATGGAGAACACTTATACCTACTAATAACATTAAGTTATCACACAGTGAAATCTGAAAAACATAGGTGCAAAGAAGACAGGCCTGTTGGGCCCCCAAATGGTGACAATAATTAAGCAGTGTAATAGCAATAACAAGTTATTCTATTCTTGGTCTCCGCTGTGTCCCATTAAATAGTTTTGCCAGTAAATAGACGGTAAATAGGTCTCTTTAAGGTATTTGGGATTGCTTTGCTGTCTATGTCAGGCCGATATAAAGGGAGGACCCAGGAGCAGAGACTTGATTCACAGTCTTTTATTTTTTCAAAGATCTCTTTCCCGGAGTGAAAAAACAAGGCTATGAAACTTGACAAATTAACTCTCTATATTCTAAAGTGACTAACAAAGTAACAACTCAAAAATCTACAAAAAAGCTCATAAAGGGAGAACACCTATCTAAGATACAAAGTACAACTAAAATCACTTTAACTGAAAACACTCCATAAGGGAGGAAAAACAATCTGACAAAGTACAAAACAATGGCTATGGCAAGGTAACAAAACTATCAAATTTACAAAACAAAAATACTCTTAAAGAGACATATCGACTTACGAATTGCGATGACAAAGACTATGGCTTGGAATCAGAATGCTCGTGATATCGGTCAACAGACTAAGACACACTGGCACAAGACAAAGGGAAACACAGACTATTTAACAAACTGAGGAAGGGAAACAGGTGGAAACAATCAAGGCGGTGATGACAATCAGAACAATGGGAAACACCTGAAGGGAAGTGGGAAGTGACCTAACGTAAGGAGGGTAGGGTTTCAAAATAAAACAGGAAATAATACCAACACAGAAACAAGACATGACAGTCTAATGGCTAGTATGGCCGTCTACTCCATTCTGAGAGGAGCGTATCTGTGTAAATGACTTGTTTTTCTGCCACATTTACCATTTTTTTATTTTTCATCTGACTCCGAACATAATCTCTCTCTAAAGGCATACTGTAGTGGTGAAAGCAGTGATATAGGATAAAGCCAATTATAAGTGAGTCTCTAAAACCACTTTGATTTAAATCTCTTCGCTCCATGTTGAAGTGGTGCTAAAAGTGTGCTTAAAGAATGTGAACCTGAAGACGGTTTGCTAGAATAACTCACCTAAACAGAGCTGTACCATAAACACATACTTCGGCAGCTCTCAAGTACAAAACCAATTTAATGACAAGACCTCTGTGATCGTTTGTCATCAAACACACCCCCCACTGGACTGAGCTGCACCTCCAGCTAGACTGGGCTGCCTGGAGTCACCACATCACATGTACATCCTCCCACACTCAAAAACACTGCTTCTGGAACAGAAAGGGAATAATGAAATTATCTTCTTGGACTAAATTATTTAGGGCTTACAGGGTGACACAGTAAGTGAGCATAACTTAACTTAATGCATTTATTATCCATCTGTGGTGTGCCCGTGTGTACATGTAAAATACATTTATGTATTTCTGTGACGGGGTAATAGTAGATTAGCAGGCAGCTTGAACAAACCAAATAAGAAATACAACAAGGAATCAGCCATGCTATTACCTAATCAGAGTTCTCTTCATCATCAAAAGAAAAAAAAAGAAACAACCTTTCTCTCTACTTGCACAAACACATTTTGGGTAAACAATAATCCACAGTGTGTGTAAATGTTGATTACAGCTTCCTCCTGTTGTGTGAAATGGGAGGGAGACATTCACTCATCAAATATGGATGGGAGGGATGTTGATGCTTTCCATCATGGCACTTAATCATGGCCTTCAGTACACAGTAAAGGACAGGCGAGATGCGATATGGCAACTGTAAGTGCTTGCCGGAAAGGTAAACACTGGCTGATTTGCCTGCTAAGTGGTTGTAGATGGAGAGAAGGGATGATTGTGTTCAAGATAGATTTGGACACTGTTTATATATGGCTCATGAAAAAAATTAGACAGTGTGAAGCAGTACTTAGCATATCAGAGCATGTCAGCTGTGAACAGAACTACAAGTGATAATTGATGGGGGGGCATATGTATACTGACGTCTTTACGCTCTACCACAGTGGTAAAAAAAAAAGCTGACCTCAAATGACAGTAGTATGCACATCTGTCCACATGCAGCACTGTCATCCTGTGTACACAGTGCACAGTTGCAATGCTTCTCACATGCATCCAATCCTCTTAGTTAGCAATATATTTATCACCTGCCATGGATTTTTCTCTCAAGCTGAATGATGTGCTGGAGCCAGTTGGAAACATGCACACATTTACTGTGCAGGTTTAGCATGCAGGACTCATCGACCCACGGCACACAAACACAGCCCAGAGACAGGGAAGGGGAAAAACCCTGTATCACCAGAGCGACTAACCCCTTTGATCTGTACTTGATCTTTGCTTGTCTTCAGAAGGCAGGATCCCTGTCAGGCTAAGGTCAAAAAGTAAAAGCAAGTGGCCTGTAGGGAGAGGGGATGAGTTTAAGCCCTGAACCACAAGATATGCTCAGTTGAAGGACAAATTGGTGAGTAAAAAGGAATGTCGAAAATGAATGGTATTTTTGATCACACATTAAAATGGAAAACAAGGTTGTCACATTTCCTAATCAAATTCAATCATTTCCAGGTGCAGAGTGAAAACTATAAAAACTGATGATGAATTTCCTGCATGTTAATACCACCGCACCTGCCAAAGGCACATTCCATATACATTTAGATCTTAATATAAAAGGTCTATTTTGGTCAGCTTGAGGGGAATGCATCAGGATAGCAAATGATCATTAAACAGATGTGTTTCATTTATGAAAAGTCAAAAAAAGAGTCCAACAAATGGAACAAAGTAAAAACAAAGTGGACATCTATCTGATTTAAGTGCTACCAATGGTAACTGTTCTCATTGACCACAAGGTTGTGATGTCATTTTATACATTAATGAATTTTCCTAAATTAAGAAGTTTATTTTTAATCTGTATTATCGAAAAGTAGACATTTTTTTCAATACAGAACTACATTTTGATTTGTCATATTTTTCTAACAGATTACATTAAGAGTGCGGTTACGTACAGTATATTTACTGAATATATGAAGATAATTTACCTTCTTAATATGTTTATCACTGAGTAAGAAAATAAATCTGTGAGGGTCCCATCCCATACTCTTAAAGACTTGAAGGGCCTATGGAAACACTGGGAAAGTAAACCTTCACATAATTTGGGATCAGATCTGAGTGGATATCCACTGCTGATTGCAAAGCTGCTTGATAACAAAGCTCATTCACTGTCAAATTACTATTCTCCAGCCTACTATCAAAGCAATAAAACGCAGCAGCATTATATCATAAAAAAATCTCTTAACTCATTGTTTGAGATTTTAGGAATTTGTGCCTGGTTTGTGAGTAAACACAAAGTTTTGCTCTTGTACAGTGTTTTAAAAAGTGAACTAGTAGTAACAAACATAAAAAGCAGGCTTGAGTAGCTAATTACCATGCAGGAATAACTAATGCTCGCTGAATGCAGTGGTGTTTATTTTAAAAAGCCATTACGTAAGGTAATGAATATGCGTCGACTCAGGGGGCCAGCGGCACAGCAAGCTTTGTGTTTACTCTGCTTTAAAAGGTTGATGCTTGCGTTTGGGCTCATTATAAGCTGCTCTGTATTCAGGGTAAAAGTGGGTGATAGTAATTCAAGGATTCATGATGTATAGACTGAATTAGGGCAGAGATTTACACGGATGTGCAGCAGGCTGTTGCAAAGAATTCCTCGAAATTATGTCTGACCTGCAGTTTACCTGGGGGGGAAAACATGCAACAGGAGTGGGCCACATGGCTGGACTTTTTTATTGCACGAGATACACTTGGAAGATCCATTTGCATGTGCAACTGTCTGAATCACCTGCATTTGCCTCCCTGTACTAAACTTTGTAAATCTGCCTGCATATCGTGCTTGAAATGTCATGGCTGCTTGCCTTTTGTGCAAACAAATGTCTATGAAAGTAACAGAGACAAGAATGTCTGTCCATGCTGTTGGTAGAGGGACTAACACTGAAGCAGTAAAAAGGGCATGCACCCTGTGGAAAGTTAAAAAAAGGAACGGAGGTGGGTATATTTGGGACTGAAGCTGAGGCTTAGTATGGCTGCCACGTCCACTACTCTGACAACTAATTTGCCCTAACATTTCAGCAAAAAGGTCAGACAACCCTCTGCCCAAGTTTATGAATAGTGTAAAGGGGCTATGGCTGACAGAGAGGAGAAACAGCGAACAAGGCAGGTAGAAGGTCTCTTCATTGAATTGGCTTAGAGAGAGGGGGGAGACTGCTCTTGTCAGCGTCCAGATGGGAGATGCTGTGTATCTTCTAAATCAGGAGTGGAGCTCTGACCTTATCTTATTCAACTGGGCCACTAGCTTAAGGCACTGAATCGTTCAGCTTGCACTCTAGTGCCTGCAGATTTCACAACAGGACCCCTGACAGCCGCATTGAATGTAGAATTTAATGCTAAAACACACACACACACACACGCACACACACACACACACACACACACACACACACAAAGAATTCCTTAATTGTAATAAATTCTCTCTGCAATATCCTTGGGCATTGATATGCCTTTGGTGTTCCACAATGTCACAAAATATGCTTCCACACACTGCTTAATTTTCATGTCTTCAAGACTTGAAGCCATAATCCATTCACTAACAGCCTCCTACTCATGTTCATACCCACCACTGGGGTTACTGAGGTCCAACCCTATGTATTTTTTCCTGAAGTCTGCAAGATAAAACATTGGAATTACTTCCTGGAAATTGCTCTTTTAGTGCTGCAACCATGTTGTTGACTTTGTCAGATTATCACTCAGTGTTTATGGGTTAATGCATAAGACTTTAGTCTTAGCCAGTTGATAATAGACCTGTACAATTTCAGCAAACACAGATGTGCTTTTATTTCAAATTAATTTGTGAAGGCTGATACAGCTTGTATAAAAATATCAACTGACCCTGTGCTCACTTTCATCACTGGCACAGACTAAAATGAAAACGCTACAGTAATCAAAGTTTAGTGCATGGTGACACAAAGTGCCACAAAGTGATCAGATCACATTCATATTACAGAGTTTTTGGACTTTGAGGTTTCTAAAACCCTGAAATCAACAGGAAAGCCAGAAGCTCTGTTCACCAACTTGTCCTTACATAAGAGATATGGACAGGAAACATATGTCCATTAAACTCAGATAGTTGTTCCTCGTACCATTGTGCTTTATTCAATTAAGAGAGACCACTAGCTCTTGTACAAACACGCAAGCATTTAAGGCATAGTACAGATTCTGCAAATGAAGCTAATAAATTAATATTGATCGTTCGTCCTTCTGCATCTTAGCCCTTTAGTTTCTCCTGAGCAACTCATCGGGATCACCTGTTCCCTCAGCTACACTTCCTCGCCAGACCACGGCCCAGATGAAAACACCCAATTCCCATGATGTTTTCTGTCCAGATGGGCCTAGCCAGCGACACTTGTTCAATTAAAGGCATGAGGGGAGACCTAACCACTTTATTATCTGCAAGCTGGCCCCATATTGATCAGCCTGACTGGGACCACTCACAGATTGGGTGACAGCTTAATCTGGGCACAGCACATGAACAAACACTATCTTTCACTCTTCCTCCACACATACACAGGAGTTGATGGGAGAAACAAAGAGAGATATTAATATACTTAGTCATGGAGTGATATACTGTGGATTCTGCACAGATGTAAGAGTGTTTATTTGTCTGTTTTATGTCAGCAAAAGAAAGAAGGAAGGTGGTTTGGACCAGATTTATTCAAGGAAAACTGTAAAGACCTAAACACAAAGGACTGTCTTTCTTTCAGTCTCCCCATGAAATGAAACCAGCAGAATTCAAATTGCTGGGATATATTTAAAGACCCAATCTGGTGAACGCTTAATAACCACCTGTGACACCAGGACTGTGTCGCTTGCCTCCTACAATTTCATTATGCCAGTCTGATAAATACCAACAAATCCTGAAAATTAAACTGCCCGACTTGTAAATACAAAGACTCGTGGTCTGAATTTCAAATATAAATGAGCTACAGTTGGTCCAGTGAACACAGCTAATGTCTTTGAATGAACTTTTAAGTTCAACATCCAGAGCAATATAGGGCATATGTCTGTTACTAAGGTTTGGCTTGGGTTAACTGACTTGTTTCTGAGATCCACTACCTGATGAAGTAGTGTACAAGTGCTACACAGTTCGCAAATGTTCACTGACAAAGCTGAGCCGGTTGCAATTGCCCAGCTTTCAGGTCATATACAGACAATGTTTCACTCCAAACTGACAAAAAAACAAACCGGGAAAACCAGTAGTTGATAGCATCTTCACCACCATCATCATTATCACCATAGTCATCTGATGCTTTACCAAAATATGTGTTAAATTATACTATTATTTTATATTATCTACTATGGCCATAGAAGCACATGAAAAAGCACACAAATATGTTCTGTGAAAACTTATGAAACACATGGCGACACTGATGTTATTGCACTGATCCACAACAGTGATTTCTCGGCAAACTTGCACACCCCAAAAGTAAACACACATGAGTATGCGTAAAAACTAACAAGGTTGTCACATGATGTAGAATGACATGTTGTATGGTACCACTGGCTTACTTGACAAAATAAAACCCTGGCCTAGTTGAGCAGTCATTAACAGTGAGTCCCAGTGAAGTATCTAGGCCATGTCTCCTTCTACTGAAACAGCCTGCTGGTTTGACGATTTCCGCTAACTCTTCCTCTTCTTCACTCTGTCCTTGTCTCTTGTTTGCTTTCCTGATCTATCAACCCCCCCCCCCCCCCCCCCCCCCCCCCCCCCCCCCAATAGTTCTCCTCCTTCAAATGATCACATGCTGAGGAGTCAAGTAGGCCAGGCCTGAGCCACCAAGTGTCTTTGGCATTAAAGCTCCTCCTCTCTGGCCCTCAGCGAATCAGACACAACAGATTAATAAATAACAGCAGTAGGAATAAGAGGATTTGTGGCAGCTGCTGAGCAAATTTATGGTGTTTTTGATAACAGCTCATCATAACTTACAGGCCACAGTGTCAGCAGAGAGAGAGAGGAAAGAAAAGATGAGCTTTCAGGGATGTTAAAAAGGGAGAGTTCAAACATTTTTCCAAGTGATATTTGACTTAGCATAAATTAGCCTAGCTAACCAAAATAATGGATCAGGGGTCAATCAACATGCTTTAATTAGAGTATGGAGTTTTAGAATACAGAGTTTTCACAAAGCAGCAGGAACTTTTTGAAGTAATTGATTCCATACATTTACCTCCCCGTGTAGTGGTTATGATGAGTAAACTTTAAACTGGAATGTAATAAAATGTCTGCTTTCTCAAGACTATTTTACACCAATAAAAGCTGGACTGAATTGTTTTGGCTTGAATCTAAAATCCTTGAGCTTATGTGAAAATGTCAACATAAACTAGCTGTCTTCATATGACAATTTATATGCATTTTTCTTTCAACCCATCTGTAAGGAACCTACTTTGAAGCTAAATTAATGAGGCAAACATCTGGTTTTTCAAATCAATCATTTTGTCAGGTTCAGCCTTAAGATATTTTGAGGATTTAGGAGATCTGGCTGTTTCGACATTTTCTGTAATTTGAATACAAATCAAATCCTTTATTCTTCATCTCAGTCTTATCGCATAACCATTATCAAAAAATTTATGTAAATATGAATTTATACTGACAGTATGATGAGCTATGAGCACCACTGCTCGGCCTACACACCCCCCCCCCCCGTTCGACAATTCCAGTCTATTGTATTAAATGAGATGAACGATTTGGATTGTCCTCTCTTTTTTTAAACGTAATTCTAAATTTTCAGTTTTTTAACTTAAGTACTAAAATGCATGCTTTCGAAAACTCGTTACCACCGTGACTGATGCCATGTGCCGAAAAGCTCCAATTAATAAAAGGCACAGACACCAATCGATGTTTGAAGTTTTAGATTAAATCCCACAAAATTCAAGGTAACTACATTTTATTGGAAAAGATAACGGTGATTCATCAAAACAAACTAAATAAAAGAATCAAGGGCACTGCCAAGGAAAAGAAAGTGCTTGAAAAATTAAACTATGCAGTCCAAATATAGTGATTACAAAAGAGAAAAAAGTGATGAGGAATGGGACATGGAGAAACAAAGGGTAGGATTAAGCAAGAGAAAAATCCCCCCCCCCACCCCCCGTTCGACAATCCTTAACTTTAGAACGTAGATGAGAGAATTTTGTATTTCTATTGTATTAAATGAGATGAACGATTTGGATTGTCCTCTATTTTTTTAAACGTAATTCTAAATTTTCAGTTTTTTAAGTTAAGTACTAAAATGCATGCTTTCGAAAACTAGTTATCACCGTGACTGATGCCATGTGCCGAAAAGCTCCAATTAATAAAAGGCACAGACACCAATCGATGTTTGAAGTTTTAGATTAAATCCCACAAAATTCAAGGTAACTACATTTTATTGGAAAAGATAACGGTGATTCATCAAAACAAACTAAATAAAAGAATCAAGGGCACTGCCAAGGAAAAGAAAGTGCTTGAAAAATTAAACTATGCAGTCCAAATATAGTGATTACAAAAGAGAAAAAAGTGATGAGGAATGGGACATGGAGAAACAAAGGGTAGGATTAAGCAAGAGAAAAATACATTCTCCCAGCTACCCCACATGAATCCCAAACGAATATCATTTTACATTCATGCGGCAGGAGGAGGTCCTCAGTGGCAAAACAAGCTCACTGAAGTGTTACTATTTTCCCATTATGAAGCTGAGGAGGGATGAGGAGAGAATAGCTGTATTCCCCATATCCCTTCTTTTATTGGTCACTCTCATTCATCTTACCGGGCTATTGATCTCAATTTTACTGGACCATTTCTCTCCGCACTGCCTCCGCGCCACCAACAGCCCTTCATACATAATTGTAAGTGTGCTAAATTAATGTCCGACAATAAATAAAGGCCAAGCCCCAAACAAGACAGCTGAAACAAATGCTCACCTGGTGAATACATTAGTCTATTTTAAGATCCCGTTTGCTTCAGACTGACAAAGAGGTTCAGTCAAGAACCTAAAATTGCAGTTTGGTATTAGACATCATTGTGTTTGGGGTTTAGACAAGTTTAGGTGATGGAGACACACACAAAACAGATGTGCACACATAACAGCAAAGTCTGTCTTGTCTTTATACACAGCAACACATACACGTACACGTACACGTACACATACACACACACATACACATACACATACACATACACATACACATACACATACACATACACAAGAAAGAAAAAGGTAACTTGCCTCAACCTTTTGGCTTAGGAACCAAATGTAAGTGAGAGTCAGTGGACGTTCTTTTATTTCCTTACCACTGGCTGTCAACTCGTGGATAGGCAGGAGATGGACTTGTTGTTGGGCTCTGCCCAAATCCAATCTTTCACAGTGTCACCTGGCCAGCATGGACTCTTAGCTTTGCCGTCAGTGGCATTTCATGGCATAATTGAATTTAGAAAAAAAGGTGACAGGTACACACCTAGAGTATTTTAACACAGGAAATAATGACACGTTTTCCAGAATAAGGAATGAAATTATGATAAAGTGATTCTTGGCTTGGGCACTAAACAAATCTGCTGATGAAAGTGTTAGTGGTTTCTGTGTATTAGCCTCTAGAGCAGGGGTGGGCAATTAATTTTTACAAGGGGCCACATGAGAAACCTGAATTGTGTCAGAGGGCCACACCAAGTAGCTGGGTGGTGTCACGTACATCGCAGCTCTCATCCAAAGCCAGACAAAAACAGTCAAAGTCGGACAGGACATGTTAAAAAAAAAAAAAAGTCGGACGATTAAGCTTTACCTTTCATTTCTGAGAAAGAAATAGTTGTCAGTCCATGTGTTGTTGAAAACACGGCATTCGTTACCAACTTTTCGTTTCTTAGTGTGAGCCGACATCTTGAGGGTACCCTGGCTAGCGTCACTTATCACTGTTCACCTTCACTCACAACACACGCACGCACATACGTCAATACGGAAGTAACGTAAATGTAAACGCTTTTCAAAATAAAATTTCAGATTTCAAAATAAAAGCAGCACAGCACGACACAGATATTTGTTTAATTTATGTTGTAATTTATGACTGGCCTCACGCGGGCCGGACAGAGACGTAGAAAGGGCCGGATGTGGCCCGCGGGCCGTAATTTGCCCAGGTCTGCTCTAGAGACATATCGGCCAGCATGTCTACACGTGAACACACAACCACAGAACATACTGTATTTGTGTGCTTGGTGGTGCCTTCCTCTGACATGAGCCCCATCTTTTATTGAATATGTTCAATGAAATTAGATGTAGCTGTGTTTGGAAAATATGATGTTTTGGGACAATGGAAACTAAATTGCCCAGAGTTAGAAGATCTCTGTTATGGTCTGTACTTGCTGCTCATCACTGGCTGCAAAGTTTACAGTTTAAAGAGTACACTGCAAATAATCTGGAATTTACCAAGATTAAAAGTCTTATTTTTAGATAATAACACCTCCTAGACAACATCTACGAGTTCTAAAAAAAGATTTTAAATCTTGGCAAGTCCCAGATTGTTTGCAGTGTACATCTACAGAAGTAGTAGTTTACAGCTATTAGCAATACCAGGATTCAAAAGGGACAGAAATTACTTTCTAAGGTGTTCATGTTATAATTACATCAAAAGAGCCTTCACTTGTTAATCTAATCTGTGCCCACTGAGGTTTAAAGGTGCAGACCGAAACCACTGCCAGCTCAGATATGCTCAGTTAATCACCTACTTTGTAAATTAGTTACTATGATCTCTAACAATAGTGTCAAGCCTCCAAAATAACCAGGTTAAGCCTTTATTGAGGACTTTTTATTGTAGGCTAATACTAGTGTTATGAGGTATTGCCTTTGAATTAATCTCAATGAAAGGGCAATCATATTACATTCTGTAGTGGCTGGTAAAAGCAAGATGTAGTTTTAATTTTACATATAAACCTGATTCAAACTAGTACTCATTTGCATTCTACTTCATCACTGAGAATTTAGCACAAAAGCACAGGTTTCACAGATGTTGGAAACATTCCTAGGAGATTTTTCTCTGCTGAAATGATTGTATTACATCATCACTGCAGATTTGTCAGCTGTATATTAATGCTGCCAATCTCCTATTCTTTCTACTGTACCACAGGTATAAACTGTTTTTATAATACTGTAGTCTGAAAAATAAAAGGATCTCCCAAGAGATCAACAGTTTCAGAAAACCTTCCTGAAGCCAGTCTACTTGGCACCAACAATCACAGCACACATTACTAGGGTGATCTTGGTGATTTCCTTACCTATATCTGCAAGAATTTATGCATTGTATGCCTGCAGATTTTATGAATTAGGAAGTGTTCTAAATATAGTGCCAAGTGAGTGTGTCCACTCTATATATCCTTCCATAGTCCAGTAAAGCTGCAATGCACAGCTTCCTATAGAGACATCCAGCCAAAAAGCTTCTTAGCTATAATCTACACATTGATCCGGCAGGGAAGGAAAGCAGGTGATTGAGATGAAAAGAAAAAGAAAAAGCAGATGACATTAAAGTGTTAAGCGGATTACCAACACTGTATCCCTGACTGAGCATAAATTATTTGGTGTTGATCACCAAACAAGAAACAAGGCAATATGAACTTCAAATATTCCATAACTACAGAGCCCTGGAGAACGATTGAAATTCAGCTTTTTTCCTATTTCTAAAGCAACAAAAGTACAAACATGCATGACAAATTTTGATGTACAAAGAAACAGGAGTTATAAAAACTCAACAAAGATCACTGCAGCATGTCATTGTAATGTAGCAGGAGTGCTGAGGTTACAACTGTTGTGTGGTAGGCAAAAAAATATTTAATTAAAGGGGGCTAATTTATTAAGAGATATGTGGAATGTTGAAAATTGGTGGTGTTGGTCTGCGTTTAAAAAAGCTGAATTGAAAGTACTGTATGCAAAAACTACAAACTAGCTAATATGTAGCCATTCAAAAGACCATCAAAAAAATCTTAAGTAGGGTAGCACAGTCTGGCACATGCAACACTCTCCTTCACATACAACCTCACAAACACTACACAACACTAAAGCTGCAGGGCATGCAGTGTCCAATCCATTTCTCTCTCCATCATGGCAAACAATATTGCCTAAGGCCATGCATGTTGACACTGAGGCATCTGGAGTTGCTTACAAGTGGACGCCCACTCCATCCCCTTAGACTTGGTTATCACAAGGCAGCAAAACAGAAAGGGGGGTGGGGGGGCAGGGTCTGAGCTGTGTGGGGTGAAATTAGCATCTTGTGAGAACAGGCATGGCTGGACTTTGGCTCCTCCAGGACCTGAGGATGCTTAATCTCATGGCAACATCTGGGAAACACTAGGCAGACACAGGGGATGCATCTTGCTGTCATTCAAATCTGTTCCATTCTTGGTCATTTCTTTCCATTTCAATAAGGTTACCTTGTGAATATGTGTTTGTTTTATTTGGAACCTATTATTTGCAAGTGCATCTCAGTAAGATGGTAGCCAGAAATATACCTCCATGGATTGCTTTATTTGAACACCGGAAATCTCTCGTGCATAATGAGAAATTCAGTTGAGATGTATTGATCTAAAAGACTGGACAAATTGTACTGTTTTGCTAGCCCACTATATAAATAATTGCCTTTTTGTTCTCAGTTGGTATTGCAATGTACCTTTTTTTGGACAAAATTTAAAAAAAAAATTTATCACCCAGGTAATGAGCCTTTTACCCAGTTCTATTCACAATAACAACAGCAGGTGGAGTTTGATTAAGGATCATGAACATGCATCAACTGTTCCAGAAAAATCTGGGTTAATAACGCAATGACATCAGTACATTAGTATTTGCTTTATATTTTGTTTTCTCATTCTGTTGCATTGACGCACATTCGGTTAGAAAACTGTCACAATTTTGATTGTTTCATTTTTCCTGAGCCAAAAGGAACAAAATCCAATCTAATCTTGTTTGGATGACCTAAAGTAATCTTCTATAACTACAGACCCACTCAAATCTATAATCCGATATCTCTAACACCCTTTTTTTATGCTGTGGATAAGATAAATATTTCCATGCCCCCATGGGTGAAATTAAGTTGAAGGTCTGCATGCCTCAGAGAGAAAAGATTATTAGCCTTGATCAGATTGATTTAGATCAGCATGGCCAGCTTGGACTATCCCTCACCCAAACAAAGTACGGGGTCACTAAATCAATCTGCCAAACTTAGGGGCCTTTCATATATGACTTGTATGTATTTTTCTCAGCTGTATTCATACTCATAGTTAAAATGGCTACCGTAAGGTCATTAACCCATTCACCTGACCTGCAACTACATTCAACCTTCAGTGTCATCTCATTATTACCCTCTAAAAGAACACTGCTGCACCAGACAACGAGGTAAACCTGTGCTTACATAATAAAACTATACATCACAAATGCAGTGCTCCGGGGAGAGGACATGCTTGGCAAAGCACAGATGGCAAAGTGTGGCTAGCTCACCATTAAAAACAGGTCAGTGTCGCAAGCAGCTCATCAATCGAGGCCCTACAGTGGAGGAGCGAGGGCCACCGGCCACCTTTCAGCGGCAACAGCCTCCCCAGGGTTTTCAACATCTCTACGCATCATCCATCACAACCAACCTTTGACCATACGATGACCAACACTAATGAGACCAAATACGGTCACTGGGAACCCCTAAAAATAAAGGCAAAAGGATTGCAGTGGGACTCTGAGGGTTTGGTATCAGAGACAATGAGCCATTAAATAAGTCTATTGAGCTGTCTTGTTGATCCACACCACACTAGGAACTGGGAACACATCTTCTTGTCTTTAATTAAATTACCTGACATGGGAGAGCACAAATTAATTGTGCCATTAGCGTTTACATTCTAGGACTTTAAACTTTCCTGAATACCATATCCTCACCTTGGAGGAAGGCACAGTGTCAACCCCAGACCTTTCATATTAGCTTTCCTAACAGTGTTAGAGAGTTGCTGGTTTACACACCTCAGCCCCTGCTCAAGGAGATGTGTCCTCAAAGTGCTGAGAGCACACCCACTTAAAAAGAAGGCTGACCTACAACACATGCTTTTGCACAGTGCAAAGCAATACCTTTAGTACACTACATTCCTCACATGATGAAGAAAACTGCAGGCACTGGGCTAAAAGTAACATTACCTTGACATGTGTAAAAACACACATCAACCTACATTATTGACTATTTCAATATACAATCAAGTGGTTTTCTTCAACATTTGTATTCCTGCGTGTTGAAGAGTCTGCTGGAAATAAATAGACTATAGTGCTTCATCACCTTCCTATGCTCCTCTTTACATCCTTTTCACTCTCACACAAAAGGACATCTTGCTCCTCACCAGTCAAGAGTCTACTCTGTTGGGCAGAGTTACCAGGAGTTATAGGATTGCCATTATTCATTGCTATTCCCAACATTCCCTCTGACAGTTCCCCATCAAGGGCTTCAGTGGTACTGACATAGGAGGGTGGTGCAAAGGCGTACGCAGGCGGACACAAACACACGCACATACATACACACTCAGTCATTACAAGAGGCAAGAAACAAGCTGGGAAAATGTCAACTTAAAATTGTCTACAAGTGCACACGTTCTACATATCAAGCAGAGACAATTATTGAAACAGAATTCACTGGGTTAGCTGATAGCTGTAAAATGATACTTTGATATATGCCTTTGTATTTCCAAAATGCCACAAGATAAACAACTCATGCTCAGTATCAGGACTGAGAGACAACTGCAGCATTAAAGATTTTAGCTTCAAAAAGAAAAGAAATTCTGGTAGAACAGGGCGTTTGTCACAGTGATTTCCCCTGCTGGGTCAAACTGTGATAGATAATCTATCACCTCAGATTCAGCAAGAGGAAAATTGAACTCCAAAACATGCAAACACACGCAAAGACCCAGAAACCACTTTACCACGCATTGCACAGATTCAAAACAGCCTGTTCCTAGTGTGACAAACCAAAAATGAACCTCATCCCTGTCATCGCAGAGTGCATACAGACAACAGCCTGCAGACAGACGAGCTAAGGCTGCTCTATCCATCAAGTCTGCGACATTCAGCTCTGTGTTAGTGCCTGGCCCAAGGGCTAATGAGGCCCCTCAGGGGCCCCCACTGGCAGCCTCAGTTCACCATTGTTAGAGATAGGACAGGAAGGAAAGCAGGAAGACAGCATCTCAAAATCACCATGTCATATCTTATTAACTTTGACAAAACCTTGTTAACTGCCAAATTGTCTTGAGAGTGCCAAGCCACATTGACAATTTCCCATTTTTAAAGTTTGAGTGAATTATGCCACCATATGCTTTTATATATATACAGAGAGAGAGAGAGAGAGAGATGACCCGCTGTCAAACCAAAACAAAATTCAGAAAAATAGGATAAAATAAACAAGATAAAACAAGGGTGATTTTGGTTGTACAGCCATTGCTTTTGTCTTGTTCAGAAACTATAATTTAGGCCCCCTGGAAGTCACTTGTAACCGCAGTCCAAAATGACAATGCCCCTCCCCAAAGGGAGAGCAAAAAGCAAGAATAAGCAGCCAGCATCACAATCCTTGACAGCATTATGGGAGGCCATCAGAGGGCCAGAGGAGAAAAACATTAGTCTTACCTTCAACAGCATACTCTTCAGCTTCAGGGGAAGAACCGACAGGGACGCATGAAAAAGAGACAGAAAATGCACAATCATTAGATATCACTTATTCTTTTGTCTTCCTGAACTGTCTTAAGTCTGTCAGTGAGGCTTGGTTTTACAGAGACTTGACAGAAAACAAAATGACAGTGACTCCTCTGAATTCTTAATTCAACATCTTTTAATTGATGTTCTTAAAATGCTGCATACAGGCTCCCTAACTGAGAGAGTAATCTCTGGCTAATGATTCTGTGAAGGGGAGTCAAAGAAACAAGGCCCTGGCAGGACACATCACATAAAAAAGGGGGCCCTACAGCAACAGAGGCTGCTATTCTACAATATAAATCTGCAGCCACCTACATCTCTACAAATCCCATACTGCAAGATGATGCACCATCTGAGAAGGTAAAACTGCCTCCAGCTTGGAGTCGCATCCCTGTGGAGAAGATCCCTGCTGTTGCATGTGCAGGACCTGGCTGTTCATGGGATGTTGCTGTGTTAAGTTGATCAATAACAATTTAATGTAACACTATTCTGCATTTGTTCATTGTGTTTGCCTTGGACAGATGTTCAGCCAGAGCCATAACAGATACAGTCGAAGCATACAGTATTGTCACAGGCATTTGTCCCACAGCAGCATAAATGTTATAGAATACTATCAGGTCAAGCAGAGTGAAAAATATATATGGCACTTTAACATTGGAAAGGGAAAATCTATTTTTCATTTATGGTCTATACAACACCTACACGTTGGGGAGCCTACACAGCTTAAGTTGCTTTTAGCATTAAGATTTGATGATAACAATGGCCATTTAAGTCTGAGACGCACCATTGGGCATCAAACGTGGCTACAAAGGAAGGAAACAGGATAAAAATCCTAACAGACCAGCACAGTTCCTGAAAAGGGTTTCTCCTGAATGCATGCTTCAAAAAAATATATTGTGCATGAACCAAATTTAGCTTTCAGCTCAGATCGTGATCTTAAAGCAACACTGTGTAAGATTTGCTCACAGTGTCCATCTACAGTTGAGAAACGGTATTGTCACTATCAACTGTCGTAAAATCTGTATCACGTGCATAAACATTCCATCCTGAGGCAGCACTGATGCGCGGTTAACCATGTCGTCAGGCGAGGTAAAGAAGACTAGCCTTACAGCATTTTATTCAAACATTGTTTTGAAATATCAGTTTAAATAAATATCAATATTTATAAATATTGTAGCGACCCTTATTATGGACGGCACAGAGCCAGAATGGTCTTAAGCTGGTGTTTTATTCCGCAACCTGAACACAGGCTACTCACACCGGTAGCTACAGCAAAGTGAAACCACAGGGTTGATCAAATCATGACCTCCAGAGATACAACATTCATTTGTCTCTCTGTTGACCCCCTCAACATAGAGCTAGGAGAATATACAACAATAAATAGACAGAAACATTTCTGAGTACTTCATGAGTGACAGAGAATTGGCACGCAAAGGCACCGATTGTGTTTGTCTGATATGGTGTTGAGACTGTTTATATAATCACTAGCCATGACTCTGCCTTCCCTCTCGTCTCATCTCTGATCATAGCCCATCATCCTTTCTTTCATTGTCCTCTCTCATATCTCCCTATCGCTCGCTCTCTCTCCAAAGCTGCTGCAAAGGATGTTTGATGTACAGAAGAGGCTGTTTATATCATCACTGTCCATGACTTTGCCTTCCCCCCAATTCATTGCTCTACAAAGTCACTCATTCCCTCTTTCTTTTTGGTTCCTCTGTCTCTCTGTCAAAACTCAGCCTTGTGACGGCCATATTTCAGTGAGAAGGAAACGGCTTTGGTTCTGACACAAGGGAAGTTGCTTAAAAACATTTCTTTCAAAAAACTAAAACACAAAAAATATTTTCTTCAATAAACTGGGTGTTGATTTACTGAATCTAAGAATAGCAACCCTCTTTAGACTTTCCTGCCTATTAATGTGTCAATAGATCACATTCAAGCTCGATACTCCTACAGCTTGAGAACATTCAGAACCATCAGTTAAGACGCCAAGCTACAAGAAATGCTAAGTACCTTAAATAGCTATATCCACATAATTTTAAAGTTGACTCATATTTGACAGATAATCCCTCTGAGCAAGCATGTTCTCTCACTGGAAATAGTAGTGAAATTTAGCCTTAAGGAAGAAATATGATTTCAGTCAGCTGTTTGCTAGGCTATGCCCCACCTATCTGAGTGTGTCCCTTTCATGCCAGTGATTGTTTTTAATAGTCTTTACCCCCCATTATCTTCATGCCAGAGCTGTTTTCATTATGGTGTATCCCACAACGCTCCAGGCCTTGAATTCCACTGGGATCCGACTCTTTTGAATGCACTTTGTGATTCATATGGGAGTGAGGAGAACAAAGGAAAATACTCAAAAGCTTTTCTATGTACTGTATGTCATTTACCAGTGCAAGAGGAGCCCATGACTGCGGCTTACAGTCCTTTCTGAGATAAAAAGAATAACACATATTCTGTATTCTCACCATTTCTACACAGTCCACGACTAAACAAAGTGCAAAAGGCTGACATATAAAAATAAACTTGTGATGAATCGACAGCCAGTCAAATGTGACATTTCTTTCCTATGTCCCTGATTTAATGTGCAAAATCTCCAGCGAAAAAATCTAATTCTAAATTAAAGACATGGTACAAAATAGAGCAGAACTCAGACGTGGGATGCAATAAAAATACGGTAAATAAGTCTATAAATACCAAAGTAAAATTCATATGAAGGCAGTGAAGAAACTGGATTTCTTCAGCAATGGATCCCTGCAGGCTTTGGAGGCAAATGAGAGACTTTTCAGGCCTAATCCTCACCAAGCTAACGAAAGGATTTACCAAGGGGGTAAAAGCATCTCTGCACAGAAAAACAACCTGTTCTCCATCACCATCATCCCATGTCCAAACATAGAAAGGAGGCCACACAATGAAATTTGGTTGAATACAAAAAGGTGAATAAGCATAAAGTAATGTTACAAAGTAATTTGTAAGTTGTAAATATCCAATTTAAACAAAATCTCAATATGTTAAAAAAACATTACAAACATATTTAGGAACTATATCTAAATGTTATAATATTAGAATGTAGAATTTACATTGTAGATAACATGCAAGAACACTGCAGCAGACAGAAACCCCAAAAATACCTAGCAGCGTTTTCGATCAATTACCTACACTGTGGCAACATGCCACTCTTACTTGCCCTTCCACAGTTTCATAATGAACCAAATCAATTTTAATGCTTCTCAGCTGTTTTCCATACTTTTTGATTCATTTTTTGGCCCAACAAAATATCAACATCGACTGTCACACAGATTTTCTCTTTGTGTTACGACGTCAAAAAGGTAAAAATCTTATTTGAGTGTGGAGCTGTGTGCAGTGGATTGATTTGCTCGACCCACCTTTCTCTCCCTCTCTCCCTCTGTCCCTCTCACAGAACACATTGAAAATGGATCAGTCTGTCATTGGGAGCACTGGTAGATGGGGGGCTGCAATGTTTCAAAATACATTATACTGTACATCCACCGCTTTCAAAGTAATGACAATTGATTCACGTAGAAATAAATTTCCTTTTGCATAAAGAGTAGTGTATAAAATACAGAATTATTTTTAAAGCCTCTTTAACAAATTTAATTCGGATACATTTTGCCTCCTTGTAAGGAAACCAGGGCAGCTGGGATCTAATATTGTTAAGCATAACTCATTTGTCATAATAATACAAGTAATCTCAAAAACCTTGAACATAGATTTTCTCTTCAATTTGATGGAGAGGTAAGTCGTGAGTCAGGGATCAAGTGATTAGTTTTTGGTACAGGATCAGGAATTCTGAGAGGGATTTGCTAGTCTAACTCTTTAGATACCTTTGTCTCCCTGTTACCATTCTCATCGCCTAAATAGCATCCTGCACTCTGACACTGGATGGATTGTACAGTGTCAGACTGCTTTTGTGGCAATTCCAGCATTATAAAGACGGCTGTTATACCCCCACATCTTTTAGAGGCACCTTCATCCTGGGCCAAGCACCAGCATGGTGACTGTGATAGGTTTAAACAAATACAACAAGCCAGAGCATGTTACATTCCCAGATAACAGAATAATAATGGCTACAACCAGACTTTTCTCCTGCACTGACACAATGATGAGGAGATCAGTCTTACTAGGCAAGACTAAAAATATGTCTATAAATGTGTTTTTCTATTGAAAAACATTTTCACTTTATTCTCATTTACATCTATGCTGGCTGGGTGTCTAACTTTTAAACGTTTCTGTCATTAATATTGTACAATTGAAATGTTTTTAATAGTAGGCAAGATAATGTACCCTCTGTTCTTTCTAGACAGGTTTCTTATCAACACAATCACACATAGATTTTAAGTAAATTGGCAATAAGTAATTCTGTAGCAATTTCAGAGGTAAAGAACTGTATCCTTGCAAGGTGCTGACTCACAAAGCAAAAGCTGGTTTCCGACAGAGGCCAGGGGAAAGTAATAACTTTAGATATTAATGGGGTGCATCTCTTCTGCCAATGTCATCAACTCACTGAGTTGAAGTCAGAGGACAGGGGCACAGGCAGGGGTTGACATATATCAGGACCACAGGACAAGGTTCAACAAGGACAAGGTCAGACAGAAAGAAACAGAGATTAAGGGAGACAGAAAGAAACTGCAGAACAGAATGTGTATTCAGTGTTCAGCTAATTCAGTGTAGAGCTAAACTATAAAGCTATTTTATCATACCCTGTGAGCAGACTCGGGATTTCAGGATCAAGAGCTAAAAAACATTTGGATTATTTCAGTCCTTTTTTTAAATGAGAAAACAGCAGTGTCTATGACTGGGGAGAGCAAGAGGAGGGAAGAAGCCCAAAAAAATAGCAAAGACAGACAGTTTGTTACTGCTCAAACTGATTTGGGACTGGAGATGAGAGACTCATCCCAAACATTACACAAGACTATACAACCTAACACTGTTCCGTAAAGAGCTGCAATTTAAAGCTTTTGTGGTGTCAAACCTGGCATCAAATGATGTTCTCTTCACCAAAGGCAACCAACACAAAGGACGGGGATTTACAATAACATTTGTAAGATGGCTTGAACTTAGTGTTCATTTCCAGTCCACTTCCATCTATGAGAGTTGGGTGATCAACATGAAGAAGAATGACATCATGCACACTGAGGTACAATGAAATATTCTCAGCAAAAGATTGATTTAATCAAATAAACCCTTTGTGTTT
Source organism: Trinectes maculatus (assembly GCA_016785345.1). NCBI lineage: Eukaryota > Metazoa > Chordata > Actinopteri > Pleuronectiformes > Achiridae > Trinectes > Trinectes maculatus. The sequence goes on from JAFBJQ010000109.1 coordinate 172,522, forward strand.
GCTGTGATAGATTATCTGATTCAGTCTGCTCATTAAACCTGTAAAACTATTATTTTCACTTCTGCTGTCTGCTAGCAGACCATTTACTGAAAAAAGGTTTATCCCTATATATTAAATACATTGCCTCAATGTGGCATTGATAGATTAAAAACACAATTAAAACACTACAATGTGTGTGTGTATGTATGTATGTATGTATACACATATACATATACATATACACATACATATATATACTGTCCATAAACAGTTGTAGGTACTTAATTCACAGATTTCCTTGTGTGTGTGCACGTATGCGTTGCAAGGGAAAGAGTGTATCTTTCACCAGTCAAGCATTGGCCTGGCTTGGCAGCCTTCCTGTCCATTAGGCCCCTCGAGCCTAGCGGACTTAATGACATTTGATTTTCAACTCTGCTCATTTTTCACTACATTTAACCTTGATTTTAAACTCCATTGAAGTTTGTACTAATATAATTCATGTGTCACCGCAATTAGATTCTGAAGTAATGACTTGCGCTCAGTTAACTCAGTTAACAGTTTCATTTAAAAGTGGAGAAGAAGTATTTTCATGTTTCTATTCAGAATTTGTTGTGACAGAGGAGACATTCCTTACAGCCAATTATGAACTGAAATTCATAATGTTGATCATTCATGGGGATATTATTCATCATTGACTGACCTGAGTAACAAAAAGGAAATGCCTTACTTTTCATCATTACTTCATATTGAAATTGCTGGTATTGTGTTCGATTGTAATCCTGTTTTGTGTACTTCTATTGGACAGTGATTACCTATATTTCCCAGAAGTGAAGAAAAAGTGAATGCTGCACAACACCATCCAAACTAAGCATGCCTGGAATTCTGGTTTCTGTCAGTGGGCTATTTCTGCCTTTTCTACAGTACAATGACTTTCTCCCCAGATGACAGCTCAACACTGATGTAAAATGACAGCTATATTTGGCTCTGGCCAGCCTTTGCTCTTTGATTATAAGCCAGTGAAATCAAACCCTGACTGCTGGTATTTCATATGGTTGAAGTTTATTTTCTGCAAATCAAGTGCTCTCTAGCTGCGTCTTAATATGGCATCATATCATCTATACCCAGATAATTATCTGTGGGAATGAGACAAATGACTAAACAGCAATGTACTATTTATGATTTTAAGTTAACAGGAAGTTCAAAACTTCAGGATTTAAAGAATGCATCTGTGAATGACATCAGAAGATCTTGTTGTTTTTTTTGTTTTTTCCTTTTGTTTGTCAGATTAATGTTTTCAATGAATAAAACAAGTGTAGATGAGTATACAAACATTCAGTAAGGGATGTTTATGTTAAGATTAGTGGAGTATTTCGGGGGGTTGGGGTTTGACATCAGCATTTCATCTACGTCTGGATTTATATTCTTCAGTGGCATTTTATGCTACAGGTACTTTATGTAGGCTACAGAGCAGCAGCCTCGTCAAGTGTGTTGTTCATGTAGAGTTTTAATATGCTTAACCAATAAACTACATCTACTCATAAACTGTGCACATATGGCTCATTACACATGATGAAAATGTATCTAAAAGTAAGCTAAAGCTAAAGAGCCTTAGTTTCTATAGATATCAGTCACAATAAACATCATAAACTCTTCTCACCACTTTCATGGCACACGCATTTTCAAGGAACACATTAAACTTAGCTTTTAAGGAACTGCTCTGAGGCCATTTTCTTTTACAGAGAGCAACAACAGCCCTGTAATAGAGGAGGCATTTACAAGATCATCAACTATTGACTGCAGAAGGTGCAAAATAAGAAACTGTTAAAGGATGACACCAGTGACTGTTCCAACCAGACTGCCAGCATAATCTCTTAAGTCACTGTCTATGTGAAGCCACTTTCTGAATCACAAGCAGAGATTCTACCTTCATTTCATCCATGCTCATGTCTCTAGGATGGGTTTAAAGAAAAAGCTCACACTTGACATCAAACAACTGCAGTGACATTGACCCTCTGGACCCACTATTGCAACTCCCTACTGCTGTAGCTCTCTGCAAAGCTCTAAGGCATAATGTAATGTTAATGGTGCCAGAGTATGGGATCAAGTTGCCACTGGGGTCCCCAGTGCTAAAAAGATGCATGCTATCATCAATATCATACTGTGAGGTAAAGTGGATTCACCAGGGTTCACCAACATGACACTTTTAGTTAGGTTCAATCAGCAGCACTAGATCCACCTCATTGATGTCACTAACTGTTAGCTGGCAGCCACTCAGCCTGCTCCCAGAGCCCAACAACTGTGAGCAAAGACACATCAAAGCACATGAAGTGACATGTTTGCTGCTCCATTTCTCTACCAGACCCCTGACTGAGTAGGTTGATGCTGCTTGCTGCTCAAATCATCGGCTCTATTGTGATATAATGAAGTGTTTCTATCGTGTTTAATTCCGCTACAGAGGTGTCAACAACTCATCTGTAGTCTGAGGCAAAAAAAGCTTCATGAACAAGGCAAAAATATTTCATTAATCTGGTGCAAAAATGTCATATGGAAAATACATGTGCCATAGGCATAATTCTTTTTTATGCTGCATGAAGGTCAGGGGAGGAATAGGAAGAGGTGGTCTGACAGTTCATCGATGATAACGGCACATTAGTATCGACACCAAGAAGTCACTGGGGATAGCGCAGCTTATCTTTGCAAAGCTAGGAAGACAGGGGAGATGGGAGGAAAGGGGAGATAATGGGAAAAGAGGAGTGGGAGAGAAGAGTGCGGAAGGAGATATGGGATGTAAGAAACCTTGGCAGAGGTCTTATCTCCTCTGTAAAATAAGAAGCAGGATGAGACTGAAGACTGTCGTTGAGGGTAGGGCACTGACAAAAAAATCTACAAACAACAAGCAAAGACTCCCATGAAAAAGCTTTTAAGCCTCTGGTACAACTTATCAGACTTACATCAACTTGCATTACATTCACACCTTATGAAGACATTAAACAAAAACATCATAAAGTCTTTTTTAAAAATTATTTTACGGCAAGTGTTTTCAAACTGACTGTCGCTCTAGTCTTCCACCATTTAACGATGTCTCTGCCGCTCTCACAGAGACTCTCAGCACTTCCACCTATTTACTGTCGGTAATCTCGGCAGAGTGGTATTAGGAGCATTACCACCACCAACTGGGCTGCAGTGTAAATTTGGACTGTAAGAAGGCCTAAGATCTTTTATTTTTGTCCAGCCCACGTAAAATCAAACCGTGATTGGTCAATTTGCCCCTCACTCGCCAAACACACACACACACACACGCACACACACACACACACACACACACACACACACACACAGCTTGTACTCCCCCGGGATACAGATGTCCTAATCAATGAACGAGCCAGCTAACCGGGCCCTGATAGAGAGGACGATTCTGATTGGATAACATGTTTCCAGGACAGTAACCCTTTCATTGCTGATGTGAACTTGACAGTAAACTTAACTTTAGAACATACTGTAGATGAGATCATTTTGTATTTGTGTTGTATTAAATTAAATTAGATAGAAATAAAAATATTATTTTTTATTTAATACTCATATTTTTGGTCGAGAATTTCTTTTTTTAGTATTTTTTTATGGCCTTCTCTGAAGACGTAGAAGGCCCTGACGGTTCCCCACTGGTTCTCTGAGGTGAATTTTCCAGTTGCAGATGTCAGACATCATTGTAAAATTTACTCAGAACTCACTTTAATAAGTCAACAGCGGTTAGACAAGAAATAATGAGTTATATCCAGTGTATGTTGTATGAAACAAATGCTCTAAAGTTGACCTGGCTCAACTTGTTTGGCTGTAGAAGAAAATTACATTCATATTCCTTTATCCTCTGATACTTCAGACTGCTTATGTAATATGTCTTGGTCCTTTCAACGACACTGCAGACACAAACGCCTACATCTTGCTGAAACTTTTCCACTTATGGAATGGCAGCAGCATATAGATCACTGAAAAGAAGATGCTGTCAGAAAATATATTTTCTGAGGGTTTTAAATAAAATAATATAAATAATTATGATATTACAGTTAAGGCATCAGTCTCCGTGTGTAGCATTAGAATTTGTAAGGAAGACTGCCAAAAGAGACAAGGTGGCCTGGAAGACCAACAGCATCCAAGACTGAGGGGAGCAAAACAAACAAGCTAAGAGAAAAAAAGAACAGCTGAGTGGAGCGTGGGTGACAAATCTCTTAATCTCTCTGTCGCTCGGTTTGTTTTGTGCTGGTTTTGGCCTGAAGTTGCCCCTCGATCCCCAAGTAAATTGCCCGTGTCGATCCAGCCTTGCAAGCTTCCACACACTCCCTGAGTCCCTGTTAAAATGGTCACGCCAATAAAAGCCCATTCAGTTGTAATGAATTGAGAAAGAAGCTAAAGACTAAAGGGGCTGATTTAGTGACAATTGTTGATGATCCTCGATAGAGTTAGGATTGAACTACCCAGCCTCTCCAGTCCAAGAGGATGGCTGGTATTGTTGGGGATTTCTGAGAAAGAAGAAGAAGGCTGCGAAGTCCCATCCCTTCTCATCTATGTCTGAAATAGAAATCTCAGCAATGTAATGTATGAAACACCTCACAGCCATGTGTCCAGATGAGCAGGATTCAACCATTTGTCTCCAGATACAAAACAAAGCGAACACAGAAATAACTATACAAGAAGGAAATATACTGTATAATCACAACATGCCACCTGATGTCAACTGGCTAATTAATACACTAAATGTTACAGTTTAGGTGACAACCACTTTAAAAAGTGTCTGAATCCTCCATGAGTAAGTGTTCCGGTCGAAAGCCACAGCTCAATCATTAAGTCAAACTAAATCTCCAACGACCACAGATGGAGGAGAGAAAAAAAAAACATGGTAGAGTAATGGCTGTCAAATCCTGCAGAGTAGCACTGTGAGTGAACTGCTGATGCTGTAATCTCCAGGTAAGCTGTTGTAACACTCACATCCCTGTTCTTCATTTCAACCCTGGGCTTGCAAAACTATTCACATTGAGCATGGGACTGTTGCAAAATACAATGAAATGCACCTCTCTTCCCCCAAGAACCGAATACAGCTGTGAGTTGAAGGGAAGCTACGGTGACTTTGTTTGGAACTGCCTGATGGGGCCCTTAGGCCCCTGGATTACATGGACAAAGGCATGTACACAGTGTGAGAATTAAATACAGAGTAGGCAGAAGGGGGAAGTATTTTTTGTTAAAGCTTAAGAAAGAGCAAAACCTCACGAACACAGGTGAGCTGAAATTCTTGTTTTATTTCTTGCTTTCTGTATCAACAGAGGAGTATTGATTTGCTTCCCCGCAGCATTGAAAGATAAGGTGTTTTGTGCACAACACTGTGCTGTATAGAACACCTATCATTTTCTCTCACTTGGGAGAATATTTTGCCCTCCTCAATAGCAAAAACGACCAAAAAATAAGAAAATAAATTCTAACCAGCAGTTATATGTCCACTAAATATTATTTGCTTAAAGCCTCCAGTCACCTCGGTGATCTGGAAATAGTACATGGAGTAAAGTATAAATCAGACTGTAATCCTGCTGGGTAAAACTATTGTACTTTTGTAGATAAAATTACTATTGATTACACAATATACATTTTTCTGCTACAGATGGACTTTCAAATCGTTCATGCATCCCCATATTTTCATTTATCAAATACAATGCAGGTCTCTGGTTTACAATCTGTTTATAGCATGGAGTAATGTAGGTTTTCCCAAAGGCTACATCAAACACATGTACAAAGCCATATATACTGAGGGCTATAGACTTCAAGTCACAAAGTTTTATTGTTATCCTGAAAAGTTTTTTTTCCTGCATCTGAAAAAATAGCAGTAGAAAAGTCAAATCGCTGCATGATGAAAACATCTTGCAATCTGAAGTCACAACTAAAGCATCTCTGCAATTATACTGAACTTAACTAAGCTGCTCAATTAAAATTAGTTATCATTACTGAAAAAGCTATGTCCTTAAAAGTCAATTTACTAGATCTGTGCATCTATTTATTTCCTAAAGTAAATATATATTGGATTTTTGGCCATGTAGCACCACTGCCAAGTATCTTCTGTGGTTGTCATGGCACCCCCTCTTTCAAATGCAAGGTTATTTACCAACTGAAAAGGTGAAATGAATTTACATAAAGGTCAACAACAAAACACACTATGTTCCTTTCATGTTACACTTTTCACATTTAAAGCCATTATAAATGACCTCCTGTACTGTTCATCTGCCTTAAACTTTAACAATCTCCCCTTTCAGCCACAGACAGAAATATATTAAAAGTCGAACTTCATGTGTTACTGTGTGAGAGTAATGTCAAATGCAGGGAAAATCAACTGCTGTGTTATTGCACAGCAAGTCCAGTATTTATCTGCTTCCACCTGTAAAGGAAAGAGATGTGAAAGATGTTGGCACATGTGTGAAAACAGAATACTCAGCTTTCAAGTGCCATCATTTTTAAGAGGCTGTGTCCCTGTCAGTTGCAGACACAAACAACCCAAAAATGTAGAGTGCAGAAAAATACCAGTGGACTAACTCTGAACCAACCCAAGTAAAGAAGAAAAAAATAGACCCATCAGTGTCAAAACGATTGCTTCACAGTTTCAGCACCAAGTCAACTGCCACGTCAGATGCCAATGTGTGTCTAACTCACTGCTGTGCAAAAAACGCTGTTGTCTTTGTGAAAATATTATGCAGACAGAAAGTAAACAGTGCAGGTAATGGGAGGCGTTTTTGAAAACAGCTGGGGCACTGCACCACCTGCCTTCCGTCACTGTGTATGACAGCAAATCAATACTCACTGTACGTCTACGGATACAAGACATGGGCAAGTAAGTGTTGACCTCCATTACCTGACACAAAATATAACCTGATACCAGATACATTGCAGGTATAACCTGTAACAACTTGCCAATAAATACAATGTTTTACATTCATATAAATACTGCTGGCACGACACTGCACATAGAGTAGATTAGATTTGTAGTGGGAAAACAATTTCTTGAAACACAGTTTGTTGTTAGTTAGCGTCTATTCCGGCCATACTGATACTCAGTTTGGAGCAAGGTATTCCAGAGCGGATCAGCGAGAGAGAGAATCACTGAAGCTCACTGAAACGTTTTAGATGAGTGGGATGACAATGTTATGATGATTACATTCTCATTGACAGCAAGTCAAGGTTGTGTTCTTGTGGTGATGCATCACATTCGGGCTTCAAATGATTCAGGTCAAGTGAACATTTCTGAATACATCAGCAGATAACAAAATGAAAAAGCTGCTTGTAAGGTTCTCAGCTGCAGGATTTAAAACCTCATGGTCTAGCGAAACATCAAAGCACGGTCGTGAAATATTTCATGAAATAATCGAGAGGATAATCTTCCTCCTGCTACAGGCCAGTCTGCAGGACACAATCTGGCCCAAATATTTCTCAACTCATTTTATTGCACATGAATGTGCATTGTTCAAATCTTTTTATAAAATGAATCGCCCAACTGTTCACACTCAGCACACAAGAATAGTGAAAAATTACTGGTTCATTATCACAGTGTTGTAAAATACAAAAGCATAATTCAACCTTTTTTTCACTCGATAGGCAGTGTAACACAAAACATCTTTGCCAGATTTTAAAATTGTTTATTGACTCAGAATTGGGTGAAACTTTGGGCCATACATGGCCAATATGTTTGCTGGGAGGAGGAGACTATCCCTTTTACCACTGCATTTTTATTAAATTAGAGGCTTTTGATTACTTTCCTGTACTTTTTATTTTCGTATTTTGTTATATTTTATAATATTTATGTATTTTTCCCTCCCGTCCGTCCGCTATTTTCACTTCCGCGCAGCCCAGAGAATTTTTGGCAATGCATGATGGGATATCTTGGTCCGGTTAGTGACCATCGGATGTACGCTACATTTTGCGGTGAATTGTGGGATACATTGAGTGCACTATATAGTGGACATGCTATGATCCCTAAGGTTTCGGACACCACTACAAAATGCCGTGCTCACTATATAGTGCACTATATAGGGGTTAGGGGGCGATTTCGGACACAGCCTATCTCTGAATGTAGGCTAATTAGTATATAAGTGAATAACCTTCAGAATTAGTAGGAACAGTCATGCTGTTGTTTTGAGCTGTGTGTATTGCTGAGTAACTGAGAACTGAGCTATAAAGAATTTAAAATTATAAAAACCGCAAAAATAGTTTTTTTTTCACCACTGTAATTAAAAATACCACATCATATTTAATCTGACATACCACAAATGCACCAGCCAAACTGAGCATTACACGAATCAGCCACAACACTAAAACCGGTAAGTGCTTTTAATGAAGTGGGGGATTAGTGTATTTTTGACATCATGAAGCCAATTAAAATAAGAGAGATTACAAAATAAAATTTAAATTATGTCACTGGTGGTTCAGAATGTAATCTTTCATGCAGACCACAGATAAACACACAATAAAACCAGTTACTTGTTTTATGTTGTGTCTGATCAGTGTACATCACACACTTTTACTTTTCAAGAATTTACATACTTGAAGTGAAAGTGAAAGCTGACTTATTTGTGTCTACGGGAGCTTGAAACTAGTGTGAATGCAATGTGTATAAAATCAGCTGCTAGAAGAAAGAGATCAAACAAACAGTATCACCTCTGGTGGAGGTAAAAATCTCACGCTGTTAGAATCAAAACATAGCATATGTCATGTTTGTGAGTTGAGGCAAAGATCAAGCATCACTGAGGTTGTTCACATTCTCCATGGCGCAAGAAGCACAACTGCAGAGCCCAGCTCCAACTGCAGCTTCCCTGCCCCTGCAATGTTTTAATATTGTGTAACATTCTGCAGCATCAGTCAACGTCAGATTGGCAATTTATAATCATGCAGTGTTCTAAATCAAGGATTTCATCTGATGTGTGGTGCTGTACTTGGTGGACTGCACTGACTATATGCACATAACCTTTGGGTGTGACATTGTTCAGCATATGCTAAGGATGTGGATCTTCCGTGTGTGTATAATTAAGCAAAATGTGACAGTTTGTTCTGGTTACAATGGCATTGTGAAATAAATGTCATGGCAGAACATGACAAAAGAGATGGAACTAGCCTATTGAAATTCAGAATTCAGAGGGAGTGATAGTGCACCTGAAAGTTGCAGCCAGCAACCAATTAAATAACATCAGAAGAGAAAACCCATGGGACTTGTTCACCTTCAAGTCTTTCTCAGAGAAGCAACTGATTCATGAGTGTGCCTACCACCAGAGACAACACTCGGCTTCTTAAGACAACGTGCACTGGATGTGGAAAGTGAATGTTGTGACATTACCACACAGCACATACAGTTCACTGAAAAGGTCAGTGCAAAAGGTTCTATAGGAGAGCAGAGAATCATATTCACAGGCTCAGGGAGAGAAGAAAGGCCGAGGAGAGGAGTGAGGGCATCTGCTTTGACCTAGACAGGGAATAAACAAACAGCCAGGGTGTCTGGCTATCAGAACACACAGTGAGCAAACAGAAAAGTCCACATATCTCCCTCATATCTACAGAACCATGTATTACGCAGGTTAGAGAGATGAGGTGGTGAAACAACACACTGATGGTGTCAACATGACATCCAAGCACGCCCCTATGATCTTATGCAAATAATAACCCTTTCCCTTCACCTGAACGTCTCCCCCGGCAGAAGGTCAAAGGCAGATATCGGCCCAATGAGGTAATTAAACCAGTTGAGCATTGATTACTGTTTTACAGAGAGCTTTACTTATTGACCTCTTACAAACGTAGGATCGAATGGCATTCATCATTAATGGGTTTGCTTACTAATGACAGTGAAACCTATACTTGCCTGCTGTCAATAATATATGGGAGCAGAGCACTGGTATCTAATCATGTTCACGACAAATTGTGATTAAGTAGGACTGAAAAGAAGTTTCTCCTGCAACAACCTTCACGATTAGATCTAATAATAAATGAAAAATTTGACCTTCTGATTGCTCATTTTTATTGACATTTCTTTAACCTGCCATTTGTAGAACATATATTGTTCTATGCCTTCATCAGATGGTGATGGGGCCAATAAATAAAGGTTGCAGCAACAATATAATCAGTTCTCTGTCACAGACAAGACTGGGAGTCCACACAGCCCCACACATGCAGGCAAACTCAGCAACCCCACAAAGTAAACTCTCACCTTTGAGAAACACACCTAAGATCTACCTCAACCACCTTGAAAGGTCACCTGCCAGTAATGTGCAGTTAAGTCTCAGACAGGTCTGATCTCTGTGTTATTATTTTTTGGTTCCACTTCACCACTATTTATTGTAATTCCATTAGCTCAATCTCCGTTATTCTAATTACACATTCATCTTTTACAGCAAATAAAAGTTAATGAGCTTTTATGAAATTGGCTTGACGTGACCTTTTTATTTATTCATTTACACCCCCCCCAACCTACCACCCCACCCCCACCCGCTGTCCTGTCCCTGTCACACCGCACTATAGAAAGTCACCAAAATCATCGGACTGGGAGGGATGTACAAAGCCTGCTTAAATACACAAAAACAGATACACTGCCGAACACACTACTTCCAATCAACATCAGCGACTCTTTTTTCACTCTCCCATTTTCCATAGATCATTTAGCTTTGTCATCCATAAATCTGCAAAATGCCCTTTTCAAGCTGCTCATAAACACCCTCATACATCTCCCAAAATGCCACCACACTCTGAGGCAAGAGGTGTTGTTGCTAGTGAGCTCACATTGGTGTACCTCCCTGCAGTCAGGAAGTGACGGATGTCAGAATGAAGTGTACATTACAGCCTGCCAGGCAAGACCAATAGACTGTGGCCTGTGCAAGCTGAGGTACTGTAAACTTCTGTGGTATAAAATCCCAGTAAGGCACGTCATAAATAGACAATATTCGACTGTGTTGTTCCTGAGTGTCAGGACATTTTAGAAATTAAATTCAATTCCAGTTAGAGTATGTAAGATTTATAGATTTAATATACTAATAGCATTCTCATAATGCTCACGATCTCTATAAGATACGAGTAAGATCTACTGTAATATATTTATCTGGTTTGGTATTGCACAAGTTATTTGTATTTTATTGATTTGCAATAAACAGTAGCAAATGCTATCTGACTTTTGCACACAATATTAAATCGTTATATACCCAGCTGAATTCTTTGGACTTGTACCTATGATAAATGTTTCTGTACATCAGGAAAAGCACAAAATAATAAACTCTAATAATTTAACCAGCAATAAAACGATTTTAGATGGTAAACAGAGAAACAAGAAAAAGAAATGGGGACTTGCAAAAACACTGTTGAACAAATACTCTCCCTAAATCCTTCTCTGAATATGTCATAAACTGAATTATTGCCATCACAGTCATCCCATGGCCTGCTGGATGGCTCCTAGGTTTATTAGCTTGCTCTTTCCTAGCAAAAGCTCCATTATATTATTGCCTTTAATGTCAGAAAAAAAGGGGTGAAGGTAGGTAATAGCTAATGCTGCTTTGGGCCACTGCACTCAGCTCTGAGAGAGCTGGAAATCCAATATTGCAGCGAGGATAGATGTTGAGGAGAAAAGATAGATCTTAAGTCGAAAGCTATTACAAACTCTATTGTTTTTCAATGCTGATGTAAATTACCTCAAGCAGCTACTAGCATTGTTTTGAATTCCATAATTCAAGTTTGTTGCAAGGGGAATCAAGTGATAATAACTGTATATGTATCCCATTTCTCTACAACAGTATTTACAATTCTATAATCAAGACAAACTACAGATGCATCTACATACATAAGGCCTGAAAAAAATTGTCATAAAGATAAAGGGGTTTGAGTAAAGAATAATGGGAATGAGAATAACATCACTTCGAAGGCTTCTTTGTGCCTTAGCTGAACATAATGGACATGTCTGCAGTCTCCATTTTAGCGAGGACCACATGAAACTGTAGTGCGATATCAGAATCAGTCTCGACTGTGGTTTGTTTCAATTTGATTTGTATAACTAAAAGCAACTTCAAATCATCAGCTGTCATTTTGTAACCATTATTATTAGATTATTTTAGATTTTGTCACACTTCATATTCTTCATATGCATACTCTGCTACCAAAATATCTGAATGGACATTTACCTCAACATGCATTTCAAAACATAAGACTGTTTTCTAACTTTCCCTGGTAGGAAATCTCCACATATAAGAGCTAATGAGGAAAAAGGGGACAGCTGGTTGGTGGGATCGTACTCTGCATGCCCAGCTGTCTGCCTGCCTGTCCATAGATCTGTTCTCCTGCTAGTTAAAGTGGACTTCTTTTCTGATGAGAACTGACAGCTTGAACCAAAGCAGGACCTTACAGGATACCTAGCAGTGACAGTAGTGCTCACCCCTTACTTCTCCCCCCTGACCACTCTAAGACGATAGTGCTGAGCATCTCCGCAAGCCACTGATGTGTCACAGACAAATCACTGCAGTGAACGGCGACTGGACTTGAGGCATGCTGCCAAAAAACGAAGAACAAAAAATGGGTTTTGAAGGAGACAGAACAGAAGGGAGTTGACTGTTCTCATTTATTTGCCTCCTCCTCCTCCTCGTAACCACTTTCACACTCCAAAAAGCTTGATCACTCATGTATTGGGTCGGAAAAAGTCAAGCGGATAAACATGTTTCAGCAACTCAGGCTGTCAAGCATAAGTGTTAGAATTTATTGTTTTTACCAGCTGGTGATCGTGTTTGATTTTCTCACTTATCCTGTCCTTCATCTGTCTGCTGCCATTGTCTGATGTAGCCAGCGTTTGAGCCTGATACAGTTCAAACTTTTTGACAACTCTACAATTATTAATTGCTTTTAGCAATGGCACCTACTGACATAAAATGCAGGACAAACTGCAGCTGGGCTCTTAGCTGGGTCCTGTGTGTGCTTTGGTCAGGGGCAACAGGTGAAAGCATGAAGACAATGCTGTATTTTCTACCAACACACAACAGTATTTCCACACAACACAACATACTATACTACATACAGTGTATGTACTATGTACTATGTACTATATACTTATAACGGGAAACATTTTGTGAATTGACGGTTACCTCCAAAACCTGTTACCTCCAGTTCATCATTTATTTCTCAAAACAAAGTAAAAATAATCAAATAATTTATTTGACAGGGTTATGAAATACGTTTTTAAGAAATGTGTGTTTATCTTCACTTCACTGTCAATAGTGTCTTGACATTGGACGCTGGTGCCTTTTCCCTACAGCCATAAAGAAACTATACACACACACACACACACACACACAAATATCACACAGATACACATGTACCAGATTCTTTCCAGCTCAGGGGGAGCAACAGTGTGCGGTCAGCATTACTTGCAACATTTCACACCAGGGCTCACCAAACAGCAGAGGAGTCCAGTCTGTGTTATTTCCACCTCAGTGGTATGCTACCTGTTCACTGGCCTGCTCCCATCCCTGCTGCCCGCCACCTGTGCTGAGTGACAAAATACACACACAGGCACGCACGCACATCACCGTGAAACCAGGCCATATCACAGTAGTTACCTGGCTGAACACAGACAAAATAAACAGATCCATCTCAAGCTCATCCGCTCATTTGAAAATTGCATCTGGTTAAGGGTAGGTTTGTGCATCTCTCTACTTGAGTATATATGTGGAAAAACTATATGGAGAGATATGTCATGCTTACAAAAATTCAGCACAGTCATAGCTCAATAAGAACACCTACGTGGGAGAGGATAAAAAGATAATAGCAAGTTGAAATTCATGAGACAAAAAGATGCAGATGGTAATTGTCTCTACTTGCTGAATATACAGTATAAGCCAAGTTTCACGATTTAAGATGAAAACTGTAAACCAAACATACTCGGCTAAATAGAAATAGATGGATGAGTAGGGAGCTCCAGTGAAATTACAGATGCAGCCTGCAGATTCAAGTAACTATGATGTCTGTAGCATAAAATCCTCTGGCAGCAATGAAAGATCCAATTAAAAAAAGAAAAAAATGCACACGATCCCTGGTCATACAGCACAACTGAGAATTGCTGAGAATAGCTAAGACAATATAGAAGTATTACAATATCGGCTTTAATCTATCCCTCTGATGAAAGCTTGCTTCATGATGCACGATCATGTAGCTAAGAGTCCACCAGGGAAGATAATCCGCTCTCTTGTCTGTACAACCTGGCATCTATCCATAACTCTGTGTTCAAAAGGAAATAAAGAGGGTCAGATTTATTGGTATTCAATCACACACTAAAGCAACAGTCGTTCCTGGTGATTGCTTTCAAGTAAAGTACTGTCAAGGCTTCTGCCTATAGATGTTCTGAGAGCAGGGGAAATGAAATCACACTAAAGCCAGCTCTGCCTTTTCATCATAATAAAAAAGGGGAGCTGGTATTATCCTCTTGCAAGGAAAGGTGACCTGTCAGCATGTAATAGACCTAATGTGGTAAAATGTTGAAAGGGTCAGAGCATCTTCTAGAGTTAAACCAGGGAGAACAGCTCCAGTGACAATAGAGTAATGGCATTTTTAAGCTTGATCAGACATGTGAACATTCAGACAAGAGAATTCTCTTTGGGACTGGGATTTCTTTTATCTTCTCCCTTTAGTCTCGCTGGCGTCTGTTCTTGCTTCCATACTCTTGGGCTGATTCAAATTTTTTGCAGTATTTTACAATAAACTAGGATACTGGTGACTTTTGTACGACTTTGGTGGACCAATGGTGGACCTAAACCAATCCAAGGCTAAATAACAAGCATTAAGCAGAGGCAATACATGTACTGTATCTGAGCTGAAAGATGATGCAAAAACACTTGGCTTAGTGGAATACAGAGACAACAGCTGGCAATGAAAATGAGAATACAAACTGTACTCGTTGTATAAACTTGGCATGAACTCCTAGCATAACAAGATTAACTCTATTTTCACATGAACTATTTTTATGCTTTCACAGTGAAATCATGTAATTCCTGACAACAGAGTGACCTCCAATCTGAGAGCAGAAAAGAAAGGGTAACCGTTATCACCAGCACACACTGCCCCTGGCATTCTAGCGTTTGCAGTTAGTGCACTATGTGTCCTTTTCAGGCTCCAGTAGTCAAAAAGCACTTTAACAAGAAGGCTGTGAGTCAATATTTACCTTCCCTGCTAGGCTTGTGAACAGTGATGCCAGAGATGTGTGTCATTGTGTTTGTGTATTTATGGAAATGTGTGATTAAGTCCTTTTTCTGGGAAGGATGGCTGTGAATAAATGTGGTGCTGTGTTGTGATGACTGCTCTAAGACCATGGAAAGATTGAATAATTACAATCATTTCAGAATGTGAAAATATAGTCTGTTTTCTTGCATCGCATTGTCACATTATCAGATTGAAGCTGGAGATACTGAAAACTGTCATTATGGTTTGTGTCTGTGTGGAACATTAACTGACTTAGTGGGGAAACTGAATGTTGGGAGACAAAAAAGTGAAATGTCGTCACACGCCTTCAGAAACAATCCTGGCGTAGGTTTCTTTGTTGTTCCTTTTTCGTGGATATTTTCGTACCATCTGTCAGCCTGCTTGCGAGACACGCAAGCCAGACAGAAAGCTTCACACTGGTGCTTCGCACAGGCCGAGACGCACACTTGCCACACACACATTTGCCACACATTCCCTGATTGCACTTCTACGCAATCCAGACACACAATTGACAGCTAACATTGCTCTTTCCTGCCCCTCCAGCACTCACAATGTGCCCTTCAAGCCGTTCCATTTTCCCATTTTTTCAAGTCTAATGTCACACGGACTTATTTCGTCCACCAACTAGCCAGGTGCTCTTCTAACATCTTAGTGCTCTCTGTGTGCTCAGTGAATGGCCCACACTGATTGGTGACCTTGCAACCATTATTGCATTAATGGCATAATTGCCTCACCTCAACCTCTCATCCTAAGTAAGCCTGGTCATTTTATTTGTGATCTAGTTCAGTCAGTACCTTATTTTTTGCACAAAATGGCACATGGCAGAAAGGGAAATTAGTCAGATTCCACAAGTTATGCCCAGCTGAGAAAAGCATGCAAAAACTACTGGTACCTCAGTCAGTGAGAACAGGAAGAGATAGTATCTGTTGGATTACCACATCGCTTCAATAAGACTAGTTATTTAATTAAAAATGCTCAAGTCAAACTTGAAGCAGCATTATGAATAAATAAATACAGAAGAAGTTTTGTCCTTGATGTTGTCAAGTCTTGCTTAGATGCAAGGCAGGAGAGCACTGATGAGCCTCAAGCACAAACAGCTTGCAACTTGAGTGACGGCGTTACAGCAGCAGGCACATCAGCAATCAGACCTCATTTCCTAGTAATTTTGTGTCGCTGGTACTGTATTATCTCCATAGGTGGGCCTGTCTGTTTTGAAGGCTAAATAAATAAATAAATGTCATTGAATAACCGCGGTTCACAGGAGATGTATAAAGTAATAATGACTGCCACCATGTTTGTGCAGAAATCAGTAGTGATGCCAGCTAAGCTCCGATAGCTAGTCTCCAAAGGCCAGTCCCACTGTCCCACTGGCTGTGATCCAGGCCTTTTCCTTTACATGCTACATGTGCTGCGGGGTGTTTTTGACACTGTGTCAACCGTGGCTCAAGTCATACATTCATACAGGGCTGTGGGACATGACGGAAGATATCAGCATCTTCTCTACTCCGTTTATCAATATTGTCATAATACAGTAGCAGGGGTCTTTGGCTGGTGAAGGGCGGGAGGATTAGAGTCTTATTTTGAAACTCAGCTGGCAGGTGCTGTATTGAAGTGGAATCCTATGAAGAGGCAGCGACTAAGAAGGTGAAGGTGTTTCCAGAGTCTGTCTCACTGCAACGTCTTCTGAGTCTTGCTGTGTTTCAAACAGTTCTCTATGCTTTTACACCTTATGCCACCCTGCTGTTTTTCCCGCCAACCTTTTTTCTCTGCCTCTCCATGTATCTTGTTCCTGAGTCAATGCACAAACATGTCCAGGAGAGGAGGTCAGATGAGGGTCACCTGATACATGAATCTTTTATCAGTCACAATCCAATCAGGTGCAGAATTTAAGGCTACAAGAGAGGTGGGATGAGGTGTCTTCAGAGCTTCTTTCTACTGCAACTCCTTGCTGAGTTTCTTTGTATGTTCTTGAACACGTAGTTACAAAAAACACAGCTTAGCTTTGCTAAGTAGAAATTGTAGAGCACAGAAGCCCTGAACAACACAGCATGGTTGTGATTGTGCTGCAATAATTAACAATGAAGGAATGACAAACTTTGGCCACAGTGTGTCAAGTGTTTCTTTTTCTTGTTGCTTTTTTTTCATTAGATTAATGATTTTTTTGTTATTTTAGATAGTTGCCTTTTTACTCCAATGCACTTTCTTTAAAAAAACACTATGTGACGGCTTCGAATTTCAATGCCCTATTCGGTCCAATATAATATGAATGGATACATACACAGACACACACCCACACAAGATTGCAAATTTTTGCTGTTTGCCTAGTATCTGTGCTGTCCCGCCAGGAATTGTGGAACTTCACTTTTCAGGACACTTAAATTATCGTAATATTTAAATAACTTAATCAACACGAAGAATACTGACCAAGTTAAAGCAAAGAGTCCAAAACTGACTAAATTATAACAAATTTACCAAACTAGAGCTAAGATCTGTCAGCTCACAAATAGCAGGATGCAGGAGCAGATGACTGTGTGGCTGATGATAACAGCCCTCCTTTGGTATTAAAAAAAGAAATGCATATCGCATAAAACTAAGTTTTGACGACTGAAAAAACTATGTATGTGACCACATTATGGAAGTGATGCTGCAAAGTCAAACAAGTATTGATCTGCTTTGTTGTTACACTAAAATATGCCTGTTGTACACCCACCATGTGATGTAATGCATGTATTGCAGCATCATACATATTATTGAATCAAGCGTCCTAAATAGCAGTAAATGCCTCATCTGTAAAATCTCTGCATCTGGTACTGAAATTGGTGTCACTGGTGATGCTATCGTGACCGTAAAGGACATACAGTAGATTGATCAGATTGACACCATCCCTAAACCTTTCCTTGATTGTACTTATCCTGCCTCCATTCTACAATACTACTTCCTTGTACCATAGATGCCAACATGCGTACGTTTTAGGTGTGCTCAACACTTGAGGAGAGAGTGAATAAGAGGTTCTTACTTAAGAAGGTCTTGCTTAAGAGTGAATACTGCATTTCTGGCCACTAATGAGTATTCACATGACGATGCCAATTGCACATGAAAGCAAGGACAAGGCAAGTAGCTCTGAAAATAATGCTGCACAAAGCTCTAAGAGCAAAGATTGATCAGATTGACACCATCCCTAAACCTTTCCTTGATTGTACTTATCCTGCCTCCATTCTACAATACTACTTCCTTGTACCATAGATGTCAACATGCGTACGTTTTAGGTGTGCTCAACACTTGAGGAGAGAGTGAATAAGAGGTTCTTACTTAAGAAGGTCTTGCTTAAGAGTGAATACTGCATTTCTGGCCACTAATGAGTATTCACATGACGATGCCAATTGCACATGAAAGCAAGGACAAGGCAAGTAGCTCTGAAAATAATGCTGCACAAAGCTCTAAGAGCAAACACCTGAGCAAACAGCAAATTAGAGATATTATAGGAAGTGGGAAAAAATGGCTCATTATGAAACTGTGGAACAGAGGCAGGCCAAATTAGAATATGGCCTCTACAGTCTAGATGATTAATAGGAAGATGTGTGTGTGTGTGTGTGTGTGTGTGTGTGTGTGTGTGTGTGTGTGTGTGTGTGTGTGTGTGTGTGTGTGTGTGTGTGTGTGTGTGTCTGTGTGTGTGTGTGTGTGTGTGTGCGCACATATATAAACTGCCAATGACAGCGAGATGACTGGGAAGCAAAACTATGTATTTTTAAATACATAAAGATTAACACTGTAAAGTAAGAGGGTTGATTGACTTGTTTGTATTTTTTAGTAAATTAATTTTCCCACACACTGGACTGTTGGCGCAGTCTCTTACTAACAGGATTAGAAAATAAACCCTTGAAGTGAACAGAAATTACTCCTTACCATGTTAAAGGTGTCAAAACAAGGAGATGAATACAGTTAAAGTATTAAGTAACTTAAGAACTGTTAAATAGCAGGTTTTCTAAAGCGGCCCCTTAAATTCAGTTTTAGGGATTAACAGTGATTTAATGTATTCCATTTTCTATTATGTGTCTTTCATTTATAATTTACAACACAATATATTTCCAGGGAAATAACACATAACGCACAGCAGTGATGAACATTCGCAGTAATCTGATTGAACAGACTTGAAGCAGTGAGAGCTTCATTAAACCTTATCAGTGTAGCTGATTGGTGAAAGCAAAAAGACATGGCTCTGATTCTGTCAGCTGTATTGCTGATAAGGTTATCTATGGAACTAGTTCAGGCAGCCTTAAAGGCTACAGCCCCCCAATTAGCACAATACAGTACTTATTTATGTATACAGGACAAGTTAATTGGGAGTTCAATTACCAGACAGTGAACCTCCCCCCTCCCCAGTTATATACTCTTACTCCCCCGACCCACCCCCCACTCACTGTGGTTGCCACTGGGAAGCACAATTATCACCATGATGTATGAGTCTCCTTGGTGTCCCTTGCTCCTTGCCATAGCCCTGTTCTGTCACCATCATATCCTACCTTTACCACTAAAAATGTCCCATCTCACTGAGCTCATATTCTGGTACATTTTAAGGACTATATATAGCTTCAGGATTAAGATTATTTATACCATTCCCGCTTTCTCAATTTTTTTATTCACAGAATAAAATATGTCAATCCTTTTGAATTATCTTCAATTATCAAATGTGTCTTAACGTATGGTGACTTATGTCAGGTTCATTGGAGTGGTATTCAGGGTGCTGCTGAGCTAAATAACTCAGCTGATAAACCCAGATTAGTCTGGCATATTGGCGAAAAGCGTCTTCATGGCAAACCTGTTAAAACATCTCCACAGGCTATAAAAGGACAGTGTGCGTTTGAAGTTGATGCCCTGACTCCCTGAACACAAATCAGTGTCTCTCTGCCTCTTTCACTGCAGCTAGAGGCTTGCCTGAGGTCACAGCCTCTTGCTTGTGGAGGTAGGATAGGGGCCTGCCTTCCTGACATGCAGGGTCCAGACCAGTTAACCGCTGAACTCCTCTGAAATCAAGTTGCTGCCATATTGCAACATATATTATAATAAAAAGTAATGATTAAAGTGAATTAGTAAGTGGTGAGTGGTAATAAGCTAAGCAGCATCAAGCTTTTTCCATTATAAATGGTGATGGTGTTTATTTCCCTGCCAGAGAACAGACTGCAAATATAGACAGATAGCATCCAATTATCTATGACACTGCCAGATGTGATTTCTTGTTATTTAACTGAATATGAGAAGTACATCACAAAGCAAGATGACTCAGCAGATGTGGGGAAATTATCTTTGAAACGGAATGTAAACGGAATGTTTCATACCGAAATACATAGATTATCAAGTTAGTGTAGTGACTCCATCCAGAGGTCAAACAGGCAGGATATCTGTCTGTCAGATGAACTTAAAAATAACATGACATGACACAAAAATTACACCTGAGACTGAGTGACTGTTGTGGCTGCAGATATATATAAATTCAGTATGTGCTGATTTTAGGTTCAGTTTTATATTTTAAGTCAATTTTGTCCCAAGAAAAACATATCAACATCGATAAACGTATCAACATTTATTCTAGTTTTCTGTGATTGGATAATTTTGTTGTTTTATGAATTCTATAAATATATGTAATATGATACATATAAATATGATAAATAGCGTATATTTACTGTGTACTGTGTAAGTGTACAATGACAAATGACAAAAGCTTTCTTCTTCTATCCATATATGAAAAATTAAAGGGACAAAAAGTAAACAAAGCAATTTGACCGAGAACATGTAATTCTGGTTTAGATTCAGCCTCAATGGCAACACAAAAGGCCACTCAGCTCGTTGAATAAATGTATGTATTAATATCTCAGGCAGTCATTTTTCCTGGGAGCTCATAGCTGCACTGTCATTTACAGGTCAACAGAATATAACACCAGGGTCAGTATCAATTATGAAAACAATGGCCCATAAACTTACATAACAGCTTTAATTACAATGGCCGTATCTATGGTTACAGCAGCAAAGATTATGCCCACATATATACAGTACATTAAGCCCATAAATGTTTCAGAACGTATGTGTGCTTGCTCCGTGAGGATTCAGTGCAGTATTTGTGGGTTCAAATCTGCAATTTTGTTTGTGGTGTAGGAGGTCGGATTACAAAAAATCATCAGATTTAGTGTATGATGTTCATTTTCAACCATCAACCTTGCTCCACAAAACCTCTCTTTTCAGAAATCACTCGATAGAAATTAACTATATGGACAGTGGTAGACAGTAGTGGGATAAAAGTCTGTGCTCATCCTTCTTAAATTATAAAACCTCAACCATCATATTCAAAATTGAGACTTTTGTTTTGGGATAACAGTATGGTCTGCCCCGGACCCGTCGCTATGGGCGGGCCATAGGGGGCCTGGCCCGCCCATAGCAATGGGTGTGCCCCCCCACTGGAGGCACACATTAAAATAAATAAATAAATAAAAAAAACTTGATTTGGTTTTATAATTGCGCGTCGAGGCTACTGGGCTGCTTCGTGCCATTACGCAGCGCAGTTTTCTGGGTCTGCCCCCAACACAGCCTTGTGTTTATGCACATCCAGTATAGATAAGAGGAGGGTAGCAAAAAACAAAATTTCCAATTAATCAGGATGTGTGAAAGTAGTTTTGGTATATCTTTGGTATACATTTATTTCTTCAGATGTTTTTTATGAAAAAGTTGAGCCTGTGTGTGTGGAAGAAGAAGAAGAAGCACCCCAGGAGGGCTTTGAATGTTGGGTTTAAGCAATTATTTTTTAGCAGGAGCAAGAATGAAACTTTTTATAAGTGTGATCACAGTCTACTATTTTCCAATAAAGATACATTTTATACAAAGCTCATTTTATGCAAAGTTCATGTCATTATTTTGACTAGTGATCACTGATTTAAAAATGTGAGCTTTACTCCACTGATTTATCTAAATAGTTACATCAGATCTCCAAAATATTACCAAACTATGAGCATAACATCAAACACATACATACAAATTAAAATTCAGCGTCCTTTCTTTTACTAACCCTTCCTTTGTCTCTCTGAAAATTATGAACCAGTTCTGTATAATTATCTACTTTCCATAAAACACATGCTCGGTTCCTTCATTTATTTTTGCATGTGAAATGCCACCAGCTATTGTTTCGGTGATTCACATCCCAGTGCTTCTTCTCACCCACATGTGAAAAGGCTGTTTGCAATCTTTTGACAAACAGTCTGCTAATGAGCTGCTGCTCCGAGCGGCAGCCATACTGGCTACTACATGTTCAACTTTGTGCTAATAAAATTCAGACCAATATAACAATTAGCTGCAATATAGTATTTTTAACCACTGCACCCCTAAATGGAACAAAAATATTAACTGCTATTTCATTAAATATCTGATTTAAAACACAATTAAACATAAATTTTTCCAATACAGATTTGATACTGGTTGAAAATTCAGCTGTCTATAAAGTGTATGTTTTTCCTTAAATTGCAGATTGCTGCAATTTTAGATAAATCTAAGCTTAGGGGTGAGTGATAAGGATGCAGTCATGAAAAACAAAGTATGTGGAATTTAGCAGAAAAACAAGCTTTCCTTTGACATTGCCCCATCACCACAGAACAATCGTATGTGAACAAGCTCGGTATGGATTTGTTAGTTCAGTCATCTAAAATTTCTCCAAACCAACTCAAAAACGCAAAAGCCAGAAACGGTCACATTCCCACTCACACGGTAGATGGAATAAATACACTGCTGCACTGGCAGCCATTATGACCCAATTTATGGTGTTTAAACCAAAGCAAATCTCTCAGAATAAATGAACAATGATCACATGGATCTCTTCAAGCTGTTCTTCAACATTCTCGCTCCCCTTTCCACTTCTTACTGTTGACCAGCCATTTCTCTCCTCCTTGCCTCATTCTCTCTAGCTCTCCGTCTCTCTTTATCATAATATCGCTCTTCATTTCAAAAGGACAACTGCTTCCTGCCAACACTGTAGCACTGCATTGGTATTCTACTCTCAATTTAGCCAAGAGCCAGGCAGCAGTATCTGCTTCCAGCAACCGCACAGCAATCTGACACAGAGCACCAGAGAGATGGGGAGAAAAGGCATGCAGATTTAAAGGAACTGTGAAATGTGACAGAGAGACGGGAAGCAAGAGAGACAGACCCGTATCACTGTCCAGCAGTGACATCATCTTCTGTGCCACAGGGTCTCCAAACAGCAAGATCTCATCCAAGAGGAATGAAGCATTGTGTGTTTGTTTGGCTCCTTCCACAAGCAAACGATGAAACAATACACACACTCAAGGACAGAGTTTTCACATCAAAACGACTTAAACGCTTTGATCTAAATCATAGCTGCAGGCTAATTATATTCCTATTACTTCAGATCCATCAAAAGCATTTCACTAACAAAATCTGAACAAAATATTTTGTTTGTTGCTTATTCAATGCTGCCAAGCCCTTTTCTTTTAGTGCCACAAGATAATCATTGGGCCAAACCTGTATTAATACATGCAAATCATTTCATCACACCAAGCATCAGCTGAGTCAGTTTATTCTAAGTGAGTTAGTAGTACCTGATTATATTTTTAAAAGCGAGGAGAAAAGAGAGGAGAAAAGCTAGTGATAATGTGGAAGGTGATCCTCTTTCCTGTTGCAAATAATCAATTATCCAATTGTTGATAGCTGCATATGGAATAGATGAATTCACAAGTAAGGGGAGAAGCAGACAAGAGATAAAGGGAGGGAGATAAGTGCAAGAGGAGAAGAGGCAGGAGTACGAAGTGCTGACAGCGGGGAAAGGTGAAAGGGAGATAAGTGGAGTAAGGGAGTGAACTCGGGAGAGACATCGTGGGGGAGGGAGGTGAAGGGAGATGGGCGGCACAGATAGCCTCGAGAGGAGAAGGGAGAAGGCAGGGAAAAGAAATGCAGTGCAATGAAGAGAAACAGAGAGATGGATGGATGAGAAGGACAGGGAAAAAAACACAGATATGAAAATGACATGTGTCAGTGAGAGAGGGAGCCAGAAGTTTAAAACTGAACCGTTTGACATGAGCAGACAGCACAGGAGCACAACCTAAAAGTAAATGCAGGCGAGTACATAGTGTGTTCCAGAGACAATGAGCTTGGAGACAAAAAAGGATCACAAGCCAGTCAAAAGCACACCTACAATCTGTGATTTTGCATTTTAAATATCCTGCTTAGATATTGAGCACCTTTGATGTTGAGTATTGTTTTCGAAGTAGCATCTATGCAATGTCTGAAAACTCCTGTATGAGTCACATAATTCGAAGAGAGCATTTTTGTTCAACAACGCAATCTTTCAAGAAAATAATTTCCTTTAAAACTTTCCTGGCACTATAAGACTGAAAATGTCTGCCGCAATGCTTTTTCAGGAAACAACACATAGACTTTCCTGTTCTACAAAAAGACTATTCGTATATTTCAAAAAAGCAGAACTGTGCAACTTGCAAAAACTCTATTGATCCCTGTTAATAACTGTTATTTAAGAGAACAATTATTCTGCTATTTGTGTTCTTAGTAGGTACCAAAGCACTTTAATATGATGGTGGCTTACCTTCCTTGCAGTACTTCCCCTTGAAGCGGGTGTGGGTGCAGTCACAGTGAACTTCTCCATACTGAATAGAGCAAAAGCCTCCATTGAAACACGGGTTCTGTTTGGTGCAGAGGTACTCCAGGTCGCTCTGAATTCCCTGGCTGTTTAACAGAGTAGGAGGCATCTCCCCAACCTTTAGATTGGAGATCAAGCCCTGGAAAGGTGGCTCGTACTTGACCGTACTGGATGTCAGTGCAGAGAGACGCACATCAGGTGGGATCCCACCCACAAAAAGATCACTGACCACTGCCATTTCCTTCCTCTTGGATTTGACCTCAGCCACTTTTGTCTCTCCATCAACCATCAGGAGGGTCTCCCTAAAGTTGCGTGTGAGCAAGACCATATGCCAGCGGTCATCATTCACCCGTGTCTCCATGTGTAATGTGGCCGGCTCAGCACAGTGGATGGCGAAACGCAACTGAAGGCGCCCACCAGCTATCAGCAGCTCCAGGAAGTCACAGTTGCCACCATCGTCCAGGTAGAGTACCAAGGCTTTGCTGATGTTGGTCTTGAGACTGAAGCTCAGCTCACCCACTGATCCAGCTTCCCAACGCCCGTAGCGAGCCCACTGGCCAGGGGCCCCACCAAATTCCAGCATCTTCACTGTACTAAGCAGGCTGAGGAGGGTCAGAGGCCACAGGGGCCAACACAGGAATCTTAACCCCCGTGTCATACTCAAAGTTCAAAACTTTCCCTTTCTCTACTTTCTGCCTTATAGGTTTAATGGACCACAGAGTCTAGCTTCACTGTAGCTACTTTATACTTCAAATACAAACAACAAGTGTTATATGATGCTGAATATTGGTGTTATATGATACTGAATATTAGTATATAAAGTTCACGAGGTACTGCAACCTTACAGAGACCCTACTATAATTTTTCTGACGAATCAGCAGTTATATGGATGTTAAAATTCTTGTCCTTATCCTGACTCTCTCCTTCGTCTCTCCATCGGTTGGTGCCTATGGGACTTGGAGGAAAGGAATGAGGAATAGCAGGAGAGTAAAAAGGGGGATATGATAATTTCAACAGTCGTTTCTTCAAAAGCCTCTTGGTCTATCCTGGACGGTAAATGAAATCTCTGTCTCTAGAATCCAGATCCAATGCAATTTCCAGGAAATGTGAGCTGCTGCAAAAAGCTTGGGGGAAGCGTCATCCAAATGTAGTCTTTCTTCAAGGGTAGAGCAGGCAGAATAAAATGGGCAAAAGAAAGAGATATAGTCGAGTGGTATTAGAGCTTGCTGGTGTCTGATAGAGCATATGATGAGTTCATGGCTTCAGCATAAGCCCATTCTTCTACTGCAACTAAGAGCCAGCATCTGTTTACTCAGGTATGGGTCCCATCATTACGGTGGCAAGCGGGGTTCTGAAAGAAACACACACACACAAAAAAAGTCAAAATCATTCCAAAGCATTTCACTCTGACACTTTACCTTACTGAGTGTCTATAGAAACCAGAGCTTATTTTCCTTTTAGTTCATCGGCAATTTCACTGTCAAAATCTTTGGAAGACTCATCAGCTTTGCCTTTAGTTCAGTTTACGTTAAGACACAACGTTCTATATATGAAAATCCCAGCCCCCTTCTCAGTTAAAAGTCGACACTTTCTGTTGGGAGCCGAGCAATAAGTAAGCTCTTTGAGTTTAGCATATTTCCATACTTCCCAGAGGAGCTTCAGCTATATGAATGTCTTGTTTCATCTGGCAGCATTCAGTCTTGTCACCGGATATGTTGTTCAGAACCATCACAGTTTTTATGTGCAGTTAAGAAAGCCACCATTCTTTTCAGGATTTGGACAATCAACAGTAGAATGTATTTGGTAAATCACACACCTTGACCGTTTTGGGCTGCTCATGCACACACGCACACGCGCTCTCACACACACACACACAACGGACATGCATATGGAAATGCAAGCATCATATGCAATTCAGAGTGGAATGCAGCAGAGTCAATAGCTATCTGAATTGCCGGGCTTGACCCTGGGGCTTGACCTCATCTCAAGCCATTTTATCTGGTGTGAGATTTAATTTCCAATATAGACAGTCTACAATTAAAGGACGGCTCACCCTGCTCATGCTCCCTTCTGCTAGTCTGATCAACTTCAAAGTGACAACTATGTAGGGGAGGAAAGGGAGGGAGAAATACAGGGAGAGACAGACAGACAGAAAGAAAGAAAGAGGGAGAGAGAGAGGAGCTGCATTACCATAATCACAGAGGGATGATGAGATGAGAGAAACAAAGTGTACAGAGAACTGTGAGAAACAAAAGAGTATGGAAAACCAGAAATGGGTCAATTTGTGTCAGAGTAAAGGCCATACCAGGAACCAGGAGTTACAAAGATGCTCTCTTCAAATACACCTTGTAAAGTTGTATTCCGAAGATGGGAAGAACTTTACAAATCATGCTTGGCATTCAAGCGTTTCAGAGAAGATTCTGAGAAGGAAATTTTGCATGGGCAGCTGAGAATAAAGGCAAATAAAAAATTCTATTTCGGAATGAAGACAACAGCATGTGTCACAAATTTTGAACTATGCACTTGTACATATAACAATTTTTACAAAAACCTACACGTGTCACTATACGACAGAGATCTCACACTTGTTTATCACAACTAGATTAGATTAGATTAGATTCAACTTTATTGTCATTGAACACAGTAACGAGTACTTGAACAACAGAATACAGTAAACTAGATCTATTAGCTATATTGGATTACCTATTGGGAAAAAAATACAGATTTTTACGATGCCAATGTGTTTCTGTCTTGTTGGGTATACTCTACCACCACAGACAGAAGCAGTGTTTCCTAATCTTTTCATAGTGTTGTGTTTATCAGAATTGACTATGTTGACTTTCAGTATATCCATGCATTGTGATGCTCGTCATTAGGGGCACTGTAAGGCTTAGCTGATTGGTACTATTAAATCCCAAGGACACCGAGGAAGCGTAACAAGCCTCAAGAGATAAGCAGAGCTCCTAGGGTTGTGCTATGTTTGTAAGTGTGAGTGAGTTGCATGTGCAGCCATCTGCATTCAGCAGCGTGTGTTTCCTTGTGTGAGAGTGCCACGTTCAGCTGGACTGTGTGTACTCAATTTGAGTTCCGGCGTGGATATATTTATGCATGCATTCTGGGATTGTGCATTTTTGTGAGTTGTAAGCCAAAGCCTCTCCTCAACAGCATTTGGCGGCAGCAATGTTTTACAAACGACGTGTGCCATCCAGCATTCATCCAGTTTCATCCAGAAATAACATGTTTGCCATTTGTCCCCCAACTGCCAGCAGGACATCCATCTGCCTTAATTCTTTCCTGAAGAAAAATGACAGCTCTCTTGCTCACAGTGCTTGACTAGCTGCAGCAGAGCAAGGCATCCAGACTGAAAGAGCAGTCTGTAGCCAGTCTCATACACCCTGTGACTTCTAATCCAAGCAAACCCTCTGCAACCCTCAGGATGACTGACTGGTCATGTGAGCTACCACCAACCCATTTCCTCTCGCATCATCCCATGAGGAGTGCTGGCACGATCTTAGCAGAAACTGTGCTCCGACTCTTTACGAGTCCACACAGCAGTGAAAATTGTCCCATTTAATATTTTTACTTCCCTATTTTTGACAAAGATTGAATCGTGTGGCCTATGACAGTAAGGAAAGGTTAATAATTTATATGGGCCAGTTATTTTCATGCCTACAGAAGCTTAGCACAGACAGCAATTGGCAATTGCTCAAATCTCCAATGACACATATAACCAAATAAATCAAAGTGTGGTGTCTGAAATTTCACTTAATCTATGCTTCTATATTTAGCAATAGTCTACTGCCATCAGTGTACATGATTTAGTTGATGGAGGTATGGATGTCTTCAGTGTGAATGTAGCATTAATAATTAAGTACATGCTTGCTTGTGTTTACTTTGGTGACTTCCAAAGTATTTGTTTTGTGTTTTTTGTGTGGCAGAATGGGTTTCACTGTTTGTGGGCATAGCAGTATTATGTCTTTGCTTAAATGTGTGCGTTTTTGGTGTTTAATCAGGGAGCAGAACACTGCCTTGTCCCCAGGTCTTCAGGTTCCCTACAGACCACACTATACCTGTTATGTGAAGCTGTGCCAGGCTTTCATCTTCCTTCTTTCACACACAATCAGCTCAAAGACAATAATATGAAGTCTGGTTTGAATACATCACTGCCCACCAGTGCTATAACAAGTTTGATGTTGTACCTTTTTCTTTTTTATCAACTTATTTACAATTATAAATATGATAGAAAACTCTGCTTTACATGCACTTAAAATAGCAGAAGTATAGAAAATATTTATACATTACAATAATCTAGAGAAAACACAAAAGTGTAATGCACAAATATTTACATATGCAAATAATTTTCCTGTTCACAAATGCACCTACTCATATGCGTTATAAACACGAGCAAACAAGCAGACAGGCTGACAAACACACACAAACCATATCCTGTACAGGCGGGAGCCATTAATCCTGGCCTGTGAGAAGCTCAGCAGTGTACCATCAGTCAGCATGAGGCATCTGCTGCCGCTGCTGTGCTCTAATTAACCAGAGAGGCATGCTGAGCCACTTTTAATATTCCTGGTCAAGATGGAGAATAAGGATTTAAAAACAAAACATGCTCAGGTGGCTGGTGTCAAGAAATCTTCCATAATAGGATCAAAACTGTAGGATGGACATATAAGTGGAATGGAAGTTGTGAAGTCAGACATTTTGATGTAGCTGTAAATAATTTTTTTTCACGAGCGTTCATGTCAGTGCAGTCTGACATCAGCTATAACCAAAACTTTAATATGATGTGAACCACATTAGCCAACAAAGAGGTGAGCAAGCTTTTATTCTACATCAGACTACAGCCTTTGATCAGCCTTGTCAACTGTAAGCCCCAAGTGACTTGCTCTGGCTGTTTGTGCTCACCGCATTTAGCCTTGATGAGGAGTTTTTGTTGCTCATTTCTTTGACACCTTGACAAGGGGAATAATGGCGACTAAATACATTTGCACTCCAAGCCGAAATGCTGTGAGTGAGCAAAAAAGCGGCGATGGAGGGTGATTTGGGAAAAGTGAAAAGTAAATGCTGGTATTATTGAAGGCTTTGGGACTGTATGGGAGAAGTTTTTTTCAACTAGTCTGGCTCACTGGACAATAATTGCACACAAGACAGTGGACTTGCCTCTGTTGATGGCAGTTCTGACAGCTATAGATGACAGAAATGGAAACATTAAGGCCAACAGACCAACACATGCTGCATCACATGGAGAAGTGACAGCACAGGGTGGAAGAAACAGGCCTCACAGTGATAGTAAATCACTCATGAAGGCGTTATTACATCAAGTCATCAAAATGGAGGAGGGGGAGAGACGGGCTAGATATGAGAGAAAAACAGAAACAGGACATCAGTGACACTTAGTCTGCCATGCTACTTGAGACACAATCACAGTGACATGTTGCAACACATACACTCACACACATTATCCTCCTCATATCTCAGAGAGACCTGTATGACATCAGCTAGCCCTCATCATACAGCAGTGTAATGTCATAGAAATGCTGTGGGACAGAAAGAAAGACAGCGACAAGGACTCATATTGTAACACTACCATATGGCCGCCTGCTCATCCGAGCTCTAAATACCTCTTTCACTTTACCTCTATCTTCCCTGTTTGTCTCAACCTGTTCACTACACTTCTATCCTCCTTTTCCTCCCTGTTTGTCATCAACCTCCGAAAAATGCTTCTGATTCCACATCACATCCCTACCTCCTCATGCTCCCTCTTTTATCATCTACCCCTCTGTGTGTCCAGCTGTCCATAACCATACTACTTTGCTTCGCACCTACCTCCTTAAACCTATTAGAAGTGTAAAAGCCGACAGACTACAGAAAGGGCCAGAGCTGAAAGTGTAACACTCAATGAATCCGTCTTGCAAATGTGTTGTCTTTGTACCAGGTTAATCACAGGTGCATGTCTTGGATGAATTTCAGTGTGCCAGTGGAAGACACAAGAGAAAAGACTTGAGAGCAGAGGTGAACTATTGCTGAGTAGCTGTGTATAATTACATATCAGAGCATCAAAACGGTGCCAATGGTGATGTGGCATATGTGAATACAAACAGTAGTATACAAGCTTCGATATCTGCAGGTGCTGTTTTCCTTTCTCAAGCCTTCTTGAGGAAGATTCTGAAACTCTACCTGTTCAGCTGTTACAAGTTGCTTTGCATGAAGGTAACATAAAATGTTGGCTGGAAGCAAGTGAATATGTTGGCGATTAAGTTGGTGTTTGAGTGCATGTGCCTAGCAGGATGCGTGTGGCTGTCTTGGTGCCTGGAGATGTTTTGGTAGGAAGCACAAGGCTCAACTGGTCAGGCCTGAAGACTCTCCCATTCCAATTAAACAGTCCATGAGCCTGCAGCTCTACTGGCCTTATCTGGACAACAGAAAAGAGACAGCCACATACAGAGAGAAGGGAGGAGTGACAGAGTGAGACAGGATGTGGAAAAGACAGAGAGGATTGAAGGCAACTGAAAAACAGCGAGTAAGACTTGAGAAAGCATTATAAAAGAGGACAGAGAATAAAGGACACACTCAACAGTCATCTTGCCAAGCAGTGCTGCTGCATTGCTTGTTCAATTCCTACCCCCTCAAACAAACACATACAAACTTTTATATTCATAAAGGATGATCTCGACAAAACATGAACATAAAGCCACTGAACTAAAAGGCTCATGAGCAGTTTACTGTGTCTCTTCACTTACCAAATTTAAATGATGAATATGAGTCATAATTTTCGATACTTGCGCATTCATGAGATCAACACCGTGTTTGCAACTGTGAGACTGCCTCTAGAAAACTGCACCAACGAAAGCAGGGGCCATTAGCAGCTGTATGTGCTTCAAAGCTCTCCCATCTTTCCTGCATGTTAATCAGGTCAGTGGCAGGTGCAACTATAGGCCATTTCTGGCACCTGAGTGGCCAATAAGAAAAAGCATTTAAGCAGAAGACAACAAAACAAGGCCTTGGAGGAATCCTGACATTATTTTTTAAAGCCCATTAACAATTGAGTCATTCCATGAAAATGGCACAATTTGAGTCCCTGTCACCTCTTTAGGTGTATTTCATCTATTGGGTCACTAAAATGTATATTTAAACAGTTTTACATATACATTGGAATGTATCCTTTAATACAGTGTAAAAATATGAACTGAATTTTATCTTTTTATAACAAATAATAAAAGTTTTTTCAGTCTACACCACCTATTTTGCCATGTCCCTCATGGCCTCGATGAAAGCATACTTTGAAAATACCAAATAAAATGATTTAAAAAACCAATACATTTTGATATCAACCTTAACATCTAGTTGTGCTAGGAAGTGAGACAGGCGCATTCCCCAATTCAGAGCAAATTGGCTGTGCCAAATGACAGTCGATTACCATCTTAAAGATACTGTCAAAAAGCTATTTTCTTCACTCAAGCCACAGGCCTGATATTTGCACCTTATTAGGGCCAACCTCCCAACCTCCCCAAGTATCCACTTACCCATATGCCACCTGTGCACTTGTCTAACAGAGCACTTATGTGAAGTGAAAGGGAAGATGAGCCAAGGCTAAAAAATGGCAAGACCAGAAATGTCTAATCACTAAAATGTAAGTCTGTCTTGGAGAAACGTAAATTCCTACTACGAACAATATTACTTAAAGGAAATCTTATTGTCAAATGTGTGAACTTTGAATGAATAACGCTGCAACTGCCGATTTGTAAACAGGATTGACATTTCAACATCCTATCTAAAACTGATCAAGTGTCATATTGATACAAAGAGCTGAAATTAATAAAAAAAGAAAGCCCAGCATGATAAAGACCTGGAAAATGACAAAAGCAATACACAGAGGTCTGGATATTCTACTCATCGTTGCCGCTAAATGAGTTTTATTGAAGCGAGGGCACCGATATGATTACAAAGAGTCAAGGCCCACTGGCATCTGCTCCAGGTGAGCAATGTGTTTAATTTCACAGACCATGTAGACTCACTGAGCTCATTATTAGCCTCTCGATTCACTTAGTGCGCTTCCTATGGTGGCATATTGATCTGGGCAATATGGTTGAAAGCAGTGTCTTACAAAAGACCTCTCACCCAGGTCCTCTGGCATATCTCCTCAGTATCAAGTAGTCTCTCATCCACTCTGTTCCCTCTTTTGGCGAGGAAAGAGGGATGTAATGCAAAATATCTGATGAAAAATTGAACTAAGGCTTTTCTGAAAACATTGATTCAGGTCACTTTTAGTTCAGCTTTAAATCTCAGCGAGCTGGAACAAGCACAGGCATGCAGTGCCGCTTTGTGACTCAACTCAGAACAAGAAAGTGGCATGAATTTACCTGGAAAAAATATGAGGTGACACACAGATTTGTATGTGCACACTTACATGCACACGATCACACATACACAAAAAAACACACAAGGTGCTGTGAAAAAGGGGACAGAATTTGCACGCATTTGCAATCCTCTTTGCAGAAGTAGGTTAGGCAGAAGACAGAGCGTAGACATGGGCTGAAATTTGGGGATTGGGGGTTGGTTGTTGCTGAGAATAAAGGATCAGATTATGTAAGCACTGCTAATGCTCATACAAAAAGGCCCAGAAAATGTAGGAGGAATTCTTTTAAGCATCCAACCTGAACTTGCATGACAAACTGCATCCTCCTCACAACAGCCTCCGTGGGGATATTTCAGACAGGATAAATTATGTCCTCTTGAATAAAATAATATTGCACCGGCTGCCACTGAGGGCAACTGAAACCACTCAGTGCTTCAGGATTTACTACCTAAGCCAAATGGACAATCTAAAAGAAAGTGGTTAAGATGATCAATTCAAAAATGCACTGACTATGACCTTGTAAAAATTCATGCATAAAGGCCAGGTGTGGATGTCATCACATGTGTGTTTTTTTAGGTAAAGTGCTGATGATCACATTATCTTGAGAGTAAGTCAATATACTCACCTATCGATCTGGCAGTGCAGTGTCAATATTGTGAATACTGTACACTTGCATGTATGTGTGTGTTTTACATTGACTACATCTTTTCCTCCTTCCCTTCACAATAAATATCAGCCCTCTATAAATACATTGACTATTCACCTATGCAGAGAAAGCTTTTAGACCTCTTAGGCCTTGTAGCAGATGCTCACAGAAATATGCACGTGCATGCACACACACACGAACACACAAACACACTGTTACATCTTTGCAACAAATCAACAACAATCAAAATAATACCTTTAAATAATTTTTTTATGTAAAGGTCATGCTAAATTCAATTTATTCTTCAGGGTTGTAACAGTAGTAAATATTACAACCATTAAATACTATTAAAATTACACAATGGCTTCTTGAAATAAAAATCTACAATTAGTAAAGACAGTACTAATCAACAATTAATCAATGCTTCTTTTATAATATAAATGTGTTTGTAAAGGGAAGTTTGATGTTGTTTTGATGTTGTTTGATGTAGATTTATGTTCAGAACCATTTTTTGAGATTTCCGAGTTTTAAGTGACAACTAGCGGTAGTTGAAGCCACTCGTATAATCACATGTCACTGTCATAAAATCAGTGCTGTAACATTCATTCAATGACAGTTGTGATGCACAAAACCATCACTACTATGCTATGAGATAAAATAAAACTTTTGATTCCATTGGGGAATAGGGTCACTATAACTGAAAATGTATTAATATATTCTACAGAGGAAAATAATACATAAATAATGATACAGGAAGTAACATATGCAATGGACAATTTCATTCTACAAATTGTGTTTGCATGCTTGCCTCGATAAACAACAGAAAAACTGGAACTGGAAGCATATGAGCTTTGGATAAATCTCTTCCCTTCAGCAGGGGTTTACAAACTGCATCGCTTTCATTAAAAACATAACCAGGCTACAACAAATGGAACGAGTGACAAAATGTTCCAACTTAAAAGGATCGCTCAAATAAAGGCATATAAATCCTATGAAGCACACTGCACCGATTCCAACAAACTCCACACAAAACAAGTTTCTCTTATTGACATACTGCAGTTACACCACAGGGCCAAGAGCAAGATACCACAGGGGTAATCCCTGA
This sequence comes from Trinectes maculatus, assembly GCA_016785345.1. NCBI lineage: Eukaryota > Metazoa > Chordata > Actinopteri > Pleuronectiformes > Achiridae > Trinectes > Trinectes maculatus. The sequence continues at coordinate 207,500 of JAFBJQ010000109.1, forward strand.
CATAAGGTCTGAGTAGACTACATCCAGTACCTAAGAGCTCGTCAGATTCCCTACATGATTAAGATTGAACTGCAGCTGCCACACTTAATTCTGCAATGGGTCTGCATGTCAAATGTTAAAAGAAACTGTGATGGTAATTTTATCAACAATTAATCTGATATGTGTTCACAATGTATTCATTTAAGCACCATGAAAGGCCTGAGAAATGCATTTTTATCCTGGGGGAATTATTCCACTGAGGACATGCAGCTAATTAGGTGTTTTCCTAGCAACACTATAACTGACCCAGCAATATTTCACATGTTTGCAACTGTTGATATAAATGTATAAAGGTCTCTGCCCTACTGTGTTTTTGATTTATTTCATACAAACCTATTAGTGACTGATACTAATTTTAAGAAGACAACATCAGGAACCTGCAATCATCAGCTTCTGACATCTTCTTGGTTCTAGGTGTCCTTTCCACTCCTCTTCCCTTTCTGATATAAGAGCATTCCATCACATATCATTCATCACACTTCAACTGCCATTTCATGATTTTCTCTTCCTAAATAAACCCACTGTCCCTGTATTCTGTCATGTTCCTCTCTGCCCTCCCACTGTGTTTACCTTCTTAAGCGCCTGTGAACAAAACAAACTCTTCCTTTCATCCATGGCCATGACCAAGAGAGCAGAGAAGGAAATATGAAAAGGGGAGAAAGAGAGAAAAGTGGGAGCAGATGAAAGGGAAGCAAGTGAGACAAAAGATACGGTAATAGGCTAAGCATGGCAAGGGGATACAAATACACCCCCTGCTATATAGGCAGGATTTGGTGAACACAAATCTATGTTGCTGGCTTTCCAGACAGCAGGAAGGGCAAGTGGAAAGAATGAGGTTAGGTCAGGAAGACTGAAAACAGTCATTCACTGAAGTAGCAGTACCAGCACCAACAACATGAAGGACAAGCTGACACTGACAATATAGGGAAAGAAGTTCCCTGGAGAGGATCCAACTACAAATGTATCAAGAGTTTTGGCTTCCACGATAAAGCATTAGTGTAACACGGGGCACAAATACATCTATAAAATACATGTAAATATGGACTATGTCTTCTTCAAGCACTTATATTACACAAAGTAGGGGGCTGTAAATGTGAGTGTAAAACATAATGCAACCAGGTGCAGTGTCTTACATTACAAAGTGTTTGCAAGCATTCAAAAACATGCCCACAGACTGAAGTGCACAATGTGGGGCATTGTGGTGGCAAACGCAGCAGATAAACAAGGGCTGTTGGGAGCAGGAAGGTAAGAGGAACCAAGCGGGGAGAGAACATCCAATTCAATTTTCCAAACGGTGCCGGCTCAGAGTACAAACACAAAGGGCTTCATTACAGACAGATCCCTGTTGAAGGCTGGAGTTAATTCACCGTCTCCAGCATGGGGAGACAGAGAAGAGCAGGAGTGTAAGATAGGGAAAGGAATGGATAGAGAGAAGTTGATCAGCAAAGAAAAAAAATGAGGAGAGGAAAGAGGTCGGAGTCAAGGAAAGACCCACTGGTAGTTGGGCTGCTTGGAAGAAAAGAGAGTTCACTGCTCAGAGAGAGCAGCGACACGTAAAGCATACTAATGCCCTCTTAGAATGAAGCACACGGCGACAATGACTGCCATAATGGCATCCACACACATGTGAGAGCCATGTAAATAAACCAGAGATAAACATGGTGCAAACAGAGACATGATATTGCCTTTATAAATGCAGTTGCACATTAAGAAGTCAACATTATTAATAAATGATTGGCTGCCTTGTGCATTGGTAAAGCTGCAATAAGGCTGAGAGGAGGAATAAGATACATATACAGTCCACATGTCCTACTAAATAGTAAACCCCATCTAGTGTTGAAAATGGGTATGCACCCATCTGATACTGATACAGTATCAATAAATGTATTACAAACGTATATAAAAAATCCTCATTCTCACTGTGTTAGTGTTAAATCTCTCAGTGTTAAATATCTGTTAAGTGTCTTATTGATGAATCAACTGATCTACTCACACAAGAGGCATGCAATGGACTTCAGTGACAATGCCACTAGTTTCATGAATTGACATCTTCTTGCAGTGGACCAAATGTTTGTGTAAGAGGAAACAAGAGCAGCCTTTTGCTAATGGCTGAAGGTCATTGGTTGTAGAACCCTCCCTCACCCCAGTCAAAGCTGTGAATCCCTGAAGCACAATGACACTGCAGAGGTGTCTGTCATTTCGCACATATGCACACACAAACACACAGACACAGACAGACTCGTACAAATACCAGGGGCAGACAAGTTTGTGGTCCCGAGTGAAATACCACTCCTCAGGGTGGGAATCAAGCTGCAGCTAGGGGCAGGATGCTGAAAGAGATTGATAAAGTAAAAAGGAGAAGGAGAAGGAGAAGGAGAAGGAGAAGGAGAAGGAGAAGGAGAAGCAGCAGATTAAAAATGCATAGCTTTGCTCTGGCTGGTGTAACAATGACTGTCCTCATTCATTGCCCATCACCTCTGGGAAGTCATGGGACACAGTGGAGGAGGGGAATAAAGCAAAAAAGAGAGGATGTGCCAGCAGTTCACAGAGAGCAATAACAAAGAAGAGGAAAAGAAGAGGAGAATCATAGGTGGTCTGTGAGTCTCAACTAATGGGTTTGATAGAATTAACATGAAACATTGAAGGGGTTGAGTTCAGAAACATTGAGTTCAGCTTGAATGGATGACAGATGAGAAACACCGACCTCCACAGGTCACCTGATTACACACATACAGTTTACTTCAAAATAACTTCATCCAGATTAATCCAGTCTGGCAATTAGCCAATGCACTCTCAAATTAACTACTGTTGTGGTAGAGAGTATGACCAGAACTAAAACTGAT
>JAFBJQ010000109.1:210555-270979 GCA_016785345.1 Trinectes maculatus
CTTAGTCTGTTGACCGATATCACGAGCATTCTGATTCCAAGCCATAGTCTTTGTCATCGCAATTCGTAAGTCGATATGTCTCTTTAAGAGTATTTTTGTTTTGTAAATTTGATAGTTTTGTTACCTTATCATAGCCATTGTTTTGTACTTTGTAAGATTGTTTTTCCTCCCTTATGGAGTGTTTTCAGTTAGAGTGATTTTGGTTGTACTTTTTATCTTAGATAGGTTGTCTCCCTTTATGAGCATTTTTGTAGATTTTGAGTTGTACTTTGATAGTCGCGTTAGAGTATAGAAAGTAAGTTTGTCAAAGTTTCATAGCCTTGCTTTGTCACTCTGGGAAAGAGATCTTTGAAAAATTAAAGACTGTGAATCAAGTCTCTGCTCCTGGGTCCTCTCTTTATATCGGCCTGACATTAAGGTGCAATACCATTACCATGGCAGCTCCTCCTGCAATCCTATTCCTATGTCAGAGAGAACAAAAAACAAAAAGACCAACAGGTGACGACAGTCATATTGGAGCCTCTGTGACCTTGAGGAAAAGGCGTTTGCCAAACTAGGGTCTGATGAAGATGCTTCCCTTCAGTGAGCAAAACACAGGAAAAATAAAAAGAAGGCATGCTGGGAAGTCAGAAAACCCTGCAATTAGTAACACAAGAGGGAATCCAAACAGCTTTTTAACTGTGTGTGCTGAAACACTCCAGGAAAAGGTGAGTGTTCAACAGTTGTATGGTTTGTGTCCATGTGTCTAGGTAGTGTCAACACACTGGTAAAGCGGTGAGGTGATAATGATGTAACGAAGGACACAAATAAGCCTTTGCATGCCTTCATTCTCCTTTTTTGCCTCAACTACCCAAGTGACAATAGTTCCAGCACTGAAGAGATGAAATCAAATCATTTGTGAATTAACTGATCGTTTTGTATGTCCGTTCAGTTTAAATGAAACCCTTATCCCCTTTCAGGCTTCTCCATTTCATGACATAACATTACAAAGTATATAAAGTCATTATCAATAAATCAGTAATGCTTCATAAAATAAACATAAAATAAATCAACAGCACAGCCAGTGAAGCCTTTTAGAAAGTCTATAAATAGTGCATAAGCCTACCTATTTTAAGTAGATAACAGAGTTTTGCATTGCATTTGCAGTGCTGCGTCACAAGATATAACACTCTGACTGGTGCATTTACAAGACAAGATGCCGCAAATAACAACAACAATGATCGCAACAATAAGTATGTAAAGGCACTTTTCAAGGTACTCCAAGGTCACCTTGTAAGAAACAAATTGAAGAAATAAAACATGGCAAGAGAACAACACTGAGCAGTTATTGTACATTAATGAACAGACACCTGAATGAATTAATTAAAACAAGAGCATCAGAGAATGAAGGACTAAAGCTGATAAAATATAGTATGGAATAAATGGTTTCGAAAAGCCATTGTAAATGTTAATTGTGTGATAAAGTTTAGGACACATATATGAGAGGGTAGAGACTTCTAAAGCCGAACCTGCTAGTAGGATACATGATGTAAGCTTTGCTTTGATGTAAGAATGATTTTGGTTGATTTTGTAGCATCTTGTGACTCACAGGGAGCCAGTGAAGACCAGAGTTCTGTAATCCTAAGTGGGGATATTATGTGGTCATTTGATTAGTACCGTAATAGGGTTGCTAGACATGCTAGCATTACAGCAGTCAATGTAAGATGTGATCAAATTATTTACTAGGATTTCAGTGCTGTGCTAAGTGACTGATGGGGCAGAATCTGGCAATATATCAGATATCACATAAGGTGGTATGGAAAATATCAATAATTTGGAAAACAGAACATGAGGTTTTCAAATGACAGCCATCACATCACATCACTTTATCTGTGTTGCAATGCATCTAAGGCAACAGTGCATTGTCATTCAGAAATTATCCTCTGGAAATGTCCTGCCAGTCAAACAATATTCCATCATAAATATCCATGGCCAATATGTTGAATGACGGAAGCCATGAAAATTAGAATATCACTGATTCCATTGCCTCTAATAAGCTAAGGTTTCTTGCATAGACAATCAAACCTGTCTCCAGTAATGTGGTCCAATGACATCTATAGGACAGAGCAAAGGACAAAGTCATATTGATACGGGAATGAGACCCACATTCAGTTTTGCTTTGATTTCATTTCAACACTGCAAGTTTCACACATCTTGTCATTTGTAGTCGCAGGAAAATTCGTCACATATCCACTTCAGCTCATGACTTATTGCATTGAATACTGGCCAGAATTGATGAATTATTGATTATGATTATTTGAAGCTGGATTCCGACCTTTTGAATATAAAATGTTGTAATTTCATAATTATATCCATTCATATAAGGTAATCCTTCCAGACCAGAGGTATTGTGGTATTGTAATACAACAGCTTTCTAAATAGGCTATGCTGATTTAGGCGGGGTGAGGCAGAGATATACGCTTTGTAAGTCTGTGTGTGCTCCCTCCTACTCAACTTGTTCTGGCAAACAGAACTCGCTCACTGTGCGGATGTAAAGTTGTTTGTCAGCACTGAGCTGTGAGAGACCTCTTAACCTTGGAGACAGAAAAATTGAAGAGACTGACAAAGAACTCTAAGAAGCGCATCCCAAAAAAAACCACAATGTTTGGACTCATGTGCAAAAATGGTTCCAACATTTGAAATTTTAAATCACTTATCAAATTAATCATTTAATGTTGACTCATTAAGCAAAGCAATAATATAATTTAGTAGATTATAACTATCAGCATGCAATCTGAATTACATTATTTCTTAAAGATGATATTAAGCCTAACCATTGAATTACTTATAATTCCTCATATGCATTGCAGATAACATGTTATGTAGATAATATCAATTTCAAAATTTCTATTTTCTGCTGTTTGATCTTTTTGGGATACTATGCGATAATTTAACAAACACTTTTGAAAGATAATATCTGCAAAACTACTGAGACAAGATATCTGTATGAAACTAATACATTTTCCCCAGAGTAGTTGTACTCCCACTAAAATGCTTAATGATACCAAACCTGCATGGCAGGCAAGAAGGAAGTCCTGAAATGTAACAAAAAAGGAAGCAAGAAGCCTGAAGCTGCAAGCAGCAAAAGAAGATATGAATGACTAATGATGCCAGCTCAAACTGGATGAAAACATATAGGTGCTGTCCAGTCTGCACTGCTGAGGAAACCCAGAGGCCCACTGATGACAATATACGCCACTGATGTTGACCCTATGGCAAGGGACAGAGGTGACAGCAAAGCAACACTCAGGGCCCCTCTTCATAAGCAATCATCATGATCATCTTCTCTCCCTGTGTTACTCACAGCACATGACCTTTACAGAATTCTGTTACTCAGTGTCACACAACTACTCTCCATGCTCTCTGACAGATCGGTGCACCTTTCATTAAAAAACAAAGTAGCACCACTGGGGAAACTATTTTATGGGAGCTGTAGCTTCTTCGGGATGGGGGGTGAGGGAGTTGTTCAATCGATTGAGCACTGCCTTTGAAGCTGATGGGCCTGATTAATTATTAAACCGGATCTTTTAACGAGGTAAAGTGCCTTGATTGGAGGCCACAAAGCTAGGCCATGAAGCTATGTATTGTCTGTCTGCCCTGAAGAATAATGCATACTAAAATTAACAATATGCATTTGAACACACAGTCCAGCACCTTTGAACATTAGGGTCAGTGCTTGTATCTGCTATGTTTCATTCTGACCAATGCAACTCTAAGATACACTGCAGGCACAGTAAATGTGTGTCTTTGACAAGACTGCTGTACGTTATCTTCTTTTTCTCTTCTTCAGTGGTATATGCACATAGTTTTATTGCATGCTGCATTTTTAAAATTAAAGAAGGTGTTTACCTGTGAAGATTTGATGAGGAGAAAAGAAATGAGTTGTACAAAGACTTTCTAACTTCAGTGTTGTTCTTTACGAGTGGTAAGGAGGTAATCATCAGGGAGTAAGTGAGTGCAGCGATTTTACAGCATGTTGTCAATAAGACTTTGCGTTTTTGGTTTATCCCATGCCTCACCAACTAGGTTACTCAGGCTCATACTCTGACATCCCAGAACCAAGGTGCAGGGATGGAGGCCACTCCAGAAAAAAAAACACCACACAAAGCACAGGAAGCATACTGTAACTTGATGCAATGTAACTGGCTTACAACAAAAGGGTTTTTGCTTTGGCTTTAATAGCGGGGGGTTGGGTAAGGTGCGTGCATGTGTGTGTATGTGTATGGGGGGGGGGGGTGGTGTCTATAGAACATAATGAATACATTTTTACCTTGTTTTGTAAGGAGGTAATCATCAGGGAGTAAGTGAGTGCAGCGATTTTACAGCATGTTGTCAATAAGACTTTGCGTTTTTGGTTTATCCCATGCCTCACCAACTTGGTTACTCAGGCTCATACTCTGACATCCCAGAACCAAGGTGCAGGGATGGAGGCCACTCCAGAAAAAAAAACACTACACAAAGCACAGGAAGCATACTGTAACTTAAGATGCAATGTAACTGGCTTACAACAAAAGGGTTTTTGCTTTGGCTTTAATAGCGGGGGGTTGGGTAAGGTGCGTGCATGTGTGTGTATGTGTGTGTGTGGGGGGGGTGGTGTCTATAGAACATAATGAATACATTTTTACCTTGTTTTCAAGACTTAATTGCAATAAACTAGCACAGTAATACACTGCAAAAGGGTATGTGGAGACGGCTGTGCTGTTTTTTGTTACCACTGGGTAATATAACATCTGGGTTGTGGTTTAATTAAAAATGTTTGTAGTCATGTTTTAATGCCATAACCCAATTTAAAAAATACACATTGCTACAGTTGTTCTTTTGACCTGAGTTGTTGCTGCAGATGGCTATCCACCAATTTAAATCAAAGGTAGTTTAAAGGCTATTTCAAATTACAAAAATACTGAGCAAGTCACCTGTTTACTCTTTTGATACATTGATAGAAACTGTGAAATTTGAACAAAAATAGTGACTATTGAAATGGCAGTCCAAACTGACAAATACACAAAAACATACACATACACACACACATGCACGCAGATGTATGTGCACATGCACACACAAACCAGTGAGGCATTCACTGTCAATTTGTCAAAGAGCCACGCAGAGATAAATCTGTAGATACCAGGCTTAGGTCTGCATTCCATCCCTTGTTCATCCTAGGCTCACTTTTAACCTAACACAACAACAAACTAAAGCAAACACACAGCTTTTTGCGCAAAACCCACTGTACACTTTAAATCTCAGTTTAACCTCTTGAGCAGTCCTCTATCTTCCAATACCTCTTGTGAGAGCTAATCAATAAGACAATGCTAATACTCACACAAGAGGATTTGTTCCACACAAAATCCTGTTCAGTGAAATCCACCTCAATTACAAGGAGGTACAGGCACCATATGTAGGGATGGTCTGGGGACATGTAACAAAGGAAAGTGGTCCCCTTCTGTTTCAAACTGTGGTTGCTGTTTGCCTATCTCCCAGTATGCAATTTCTCACCACATGAGTCTGAAAATAGAGTTTTGCAGACATCACTTTTTCCATCACTATCAAATCAGCAGCTCCCCAGGTATGCATAACAGTGCAACTCTGAAAGCAAGCGCGTGCATTGCAGAACGTCCACTCTGGAAAACAGAAAAACTACTGTGGGTACCAACTGACCTTGACAAAGGTCAAACAAAACAGGACGTATCACCAAAATCACTTTTACATTAATTATTCACTTTCAAAAGCCTTTAATTAGACTGTAAGATAAAACACATATATTCCAGTATGGATCTTTGCAATGATTAAATAATCTCTTGATTACTTTATGATTGCAGTCAACATCCACAATTTTAATACCTGTTTTTGAATTGCTATGCAAAAAAATGTATCTTGCAACTCAAATGAAGACTTCCCTTTTTAATGTGGAATATTTTTGACATATTTCAAAAACTTAATTTTTGATCTTTGAGAGATCCAATAGTAAAAATATTCTATAGCTGCCTTACTTGGATAAACACTGTACATGTGACTTAAAACAGGCACAATAACATGCAACTAGCGCTCAAGCTCAATGTGGTCAGAGCAGAAATTGCCGAGCCCTTGGTTCCAAACTCATTTACTTTCCTCTCACCCTGCACTTCACCAAACACGCTGCCTTCACAACAGTGAGTTCAGTTAATTGAACAGAGAACAGCAAGCAGGTTGAAAGAAAAGATTAGATATAATGAGAGGAGAGCCTGTCTACACAATTACAGCTTTAATTAAAGCCAGGAAAGATGCCAGAGGCAGGGAGGCTGCTGGCCAATAAATGTAAAGGTTATCTTACTGGTCGACAAACATGAGGAAAAAATAATCACTGCTTTTAACAAACATGGCACATGGCACATGGCTGGTCCGGCCTGTATGAGGCTGTACATGAGTTTACGTCCTATTATATACCTTTCAGTTCTGCAGCTGTGTTAACTAAATATGGGTTTTGGGACTTGAATGGGTGCCCTTTGAGAGAACACAAGCCTAAAAACATTCTAGACTAAACTTTGAGATAATTCAGGTTTAGATCAAATCCATCAAGCGTATTGACATTGACTGAAGTGAGTGAATAATTTGAGAAGACAGTCGACACAGTTAAAGATCCCGCTCGTGAACTCTCAGGAGAGCAAAATTGACAGCAACATAACTGCACAACACTAATAAACAAATCACTTGTAGACAGAAAGTAGGAAGTATTTCCTAAAAAGTATCTATCAGTAGGCAAAGCCTGCTGAACGAATATAAGTGAAAAGCATCCATGCACTAATGGCAGAACTAATTACCCAGAAGCTTATCTCTTTTCAATTTTGTTCAATCAGGAACTGCAATTTATTTAAGACTCAGTCTCTCTAACCATCAGTGTCTACAGAAGAGCTTGAGAACAGGTTATACACGTTGGGAAAATCCTCAAAGGGGTAAAAGATTCCAAAGAACTGAAAAACAGAACAGAACCATAACAACTTCACTACATCTTCCCCTAACCTTATGTCATCTTCATAGGTTTCCAAATAAATTGTCATCTGTTTATGGAGCCCAAGCGCATGCCAAGCACAGGCCAATCAAATGTCAAATCCCTTGTGAGTGTTAACACGTTTCAAGTTGAAGTGTGGTAAACCATTTCACACGTGACCGTATATGAGGTTGGTTCGGATTGATGCCTGTTTGTGGCCAAGTGTGTCCAATGTATGAGCAAGGAGAAACTACTCAGGCCAACCACAAACACCGTATATAGCCTCACAAGCTCATGTGACTCATAACCACTTAGTTTATGGTAGTGATGACGAGTAAATGGAAGAAAAGAGATTGAGTAGCATGATAGACTGTATGGGGAAACGAAAGAGGGAAAGTCAGACATGAACTGTCAAACGGCCATTGTGAACAATCTATATTGATGCATCACTCAATAATCCCATCCCATCCAACTCAATACACATGCTTATGTTGCAAACAGCCTTAAAAGCTCCATCTTAAATCTTTATGACCAGTGCCCTCATAAACTTCACCACAAATACATTTCTCTAGGGAGGCCTGCTAACAGCTCAGACTAAGCCTTTATTAAGAGGCATAGAAACTCCTGAACCTCATAGAAAAAAGAGGTGAGAAAACTTGAATTTTCCTAAAATGGCTTTTTCCGAAAGCTTTCACAGTAGACCATTATTATATATATATATATTATGCGCAGTAAAAGTTTGAATTGTGTAGTTAAACACAGAACTAAGGTCGCCTAAGATTTATTTATTAAACTAAATCTTGATGCAACATTTCATATTATGTCTAGCGCAAGCTTATATTACTTATATTTGTCTCACATTTTCCATGTTATCCTGTTGTTCAAAATTATTACATGCTAGCTCAAGATGTCAAGCCTTTAAAAGTGAGGGTCTCAGTAGCTTAATCGCTAGAAATGGTTGTATAAGCCTTTCAAAGCACATCATTTAAACTTTAATGATCCCATACAAATCTATATGATTTGGAGCACTGAGGCGACATTATGTAAATAAGTCTATCATTACACGGTTGGTCTACACAGCTTGTAGTACACTGAGTAGATGTGACCCTAAGTCACCTTTGTTTGCCCCCTGCCAGCAATTTGCAAGTATGAGAAAGAGTCCGGCCAAGCGTGTCACAGAGTCAGGGCGAATGCCATCCACCCCCACATAAATAAACTCATTAATAAGGTGGCTTCCATGCTGTCTCACATTCCATCAAAATGCAAAGTGCTGATATGGATGTATCCTGGAGGGCGTGCTCCATAATCCACTTAATTATTTCCCCAGAATTAATGCCCCCTCACTTTCCCCATTCTACCCTTTGCTTTGTCTTTCCCTCCCCTACCCTACACTGCGTATTCATGCTGACCCACTTGCTCGGTCTCCCCGTGCCCTCTCATTTATTTCTGAAAACAACAGCAGAGAGAAAAAGATGTAATGGGTTAACATGGGACTGTTTTCTGTCAAGCCTAGGATAAAAGTACACAGAGAAATGTGGCAGGTGTCCCTGTGCTGTGATACAAATCAGCACATAATCCTGCAATCCTCCATCAAAAGCTGGCAAGCTAGGGCAACAGGGAGGCCTAACCAGGTTACAAGATGATTACTTGATTTTGCCACTGAAATTAATCAGGTTCCAAATATGCATGCATCTTTTACCTTTATTTTGATTGACTCTAAGTTAAGAAAAAATACTAAATGATTTCAGTATCATACTTAAACCTACATACAACATACATTTAAACATAGATTTCAAAAGAGGTATTTGAGTTTTTGTAAATGTTAACTGATTGCTTATGTTTCTTGTGTAACCAATCTGCCTGAAGGTGACTTAATAGTATACACTATAGGCGCAAGCCCAGCCATATGTTGTTTCAAAGTTGGATCTGTGAATATGATGCGATTTAAATGTTTTCTTTACTTCAGTGCCACCATGGGCACAAAATCTACAAATATACACATGCATACAAGGAAAAACAACACATCTTGTGCCAAGCATCCACCCACTTGCCTACCCATATACATGCATGATATGCCATTTATGCCACACACAATCAGTACACAGCATGACTGTGTTTGTGCCAAACACTGTGCTGTATGTGTATGTAAACGGATAATACAGTAGAGGAACAGAGGCCAAACCCAACAGCTGTTCGCATCTCCATGCCTGGGGGCTGATAAGGGGAGGCACTGAGACCTGTGACCCCAGATGCGTTGTCTCATTCTGGGCAGCGAGAGAACCACAGAGGTAGCCTCTCTGGTCATGAATTATTCCACATCCAAGCCTCCCTGAGTACCTGTAGTCAGCTCTGTGGAGACAGAGTCAAGGGGCTTTGACTGACAAAGCCTTTGATCCCTCAACAGCCATGTACTCTATGATCAGCGTCTCGTCGAAGGAGGGAAGACCAGAGCTCTCTCGACACTTTCTCCCAGTGAGCTCTATCTTTTTACTCATTGCAGCTCCATCAATCTCAAACTATTTCTCTCAAATTGTTCATCTGTGTTGCTTCATGTTCTTCAACCATCATCACGTCGCCATCATAAAAATCTTTTTTGTTGAGACTGTTTTTAGCTGGTGTGATTATTTGATTAATTTGTCACTTGATAGAAACGTAACTGGCAGCAAGCTTGCTATATGCTGCCAAGAAATTGTAGTTTCTGATTTAGAAAGGACTCAAACTATTCATCAGCAGCTGCTGTCTCCCCTTACAGTAAAAGCAGCATGTCTAATTTCCTACCTGCCTTTTTACATAGATTAAGCAAAACATGAATTTGGAAAATATAATATAATGTTCATTATTTTTTTAATGTATTCATTGAGCAACTGACTGTAAATATCATATATATATAGTATATATATAATATAGTGGTCGATCCTGGTTTTCACTGGTCAGTAATTTTGTTGAAAACAGAAAGGTTTGCAAGTTGAACCAGACTAACCGCACACTGTTAGTGTTAACTATAAACAGACAACAAACACTCACTATCCAAGGAATAACATACATAAGGCGTAATGCTTGACCCACATGCAGTATGTGTGTGGGGAAAACAAGCCAAAGGTAGTGGAACTGCTGCACGGGGTGTGGGTGTAGTTGACCAGGCGTCAGCATAACTCACTGATAACATTACACAGATATTTTCAGCTCTTGGTTTCCTTTGTTCTTTACTTGCATGTTAGCCCTTGTAGCTGAGGGGCAATGTCACAACCCCAGCTGCATAGCAGGCCACAGCACAGGGCTAGAGGGGGCACGGCTTGAGCTGCTGAAATGGAAGCGTTGCCGAACACAAAGAGAAAAAGTCACTGGGTGAACTGTGTGGACATATGCTGCTATTTTGGAATTTTATATGGTGCAAACAAACCTAAAATCTGCACCAACTCCCTTTTGCTTATCATTCCAACCCCTCTGCTGGGTTCTATTCTATTCATCTTATATTCACTGTATGCTCTGTTACCCTCTTCATGAGCACTCCAATCCTTGGATAATCTCATCTGTGCATCAATGAGATTCTCTCACGGCAACCATGACAGAGTATGGCACGTCAATGATCACGCAAAACAGCAATCTTAAGGCATCATCCATCTCACAAGGAATGTGGAATAAATGAACATATTGTAGCGTGATTAACTGTTAGATATAACAACAGATAGTTTGTGCTACTACTGTCAACAATCATTTTTGGATCAAACAGCCTTAGACCTGCAGACTTTTTTAACAACAAATTAATGTTTTTCCAGTTGTCTCTGCTGCAAGTGTTGCTACTACACATAGAAAAATTATAAGAATCAACAAACTTTTCCCTTATCTTAACAAATAAACAAAGAACAAAAACAACTGAAACAGGTTTGTCAGCTTGTGTTATTTTTTTTTGGTGGAGGAATAAGAATTTCTCACCACATACACATTTGTGTTTTACATTTTAAAAGCTGTCTTTTCTTTTTTTTTAATTCTCATGCTGATCTCCAACTGTCAATTTGTTCTTAATCGCTAAACGACAAACCATTCTGATTTATCAAAGTTTTATCCAAGACAGCCTGAGGCATTAAGGTCACTTATACTTTTAAATGAACGTTTTATGCACATCCTACTTGAAGTGCACTAACAGCTTTGACATCAGACTACTCAACAGATTACTTTGCATATCTGATAAACTGCATCATGCATCAAGGTTTGGGGACTATACTAAAAGCAACTAACAGTGTGTTTACTGTTATAAATCAATTTGATGCGTGATAATAACTATTTAACTAAAGACAGCAATAGATAAGAATAGTAATGCCTTCATCATGTCAACATATTTTTCTCCTTTTAATGTTACAATTAACTTCAAGGAGGACACACTTTGTTGAAGAATTTAAGATTTAGGATATTAATTTAATTCTTCACCCTGACTAAGACTTGCCACACATGAGCGGGAAATGATGGGCTCAATTTTGTAGATGAGGAAGGGTCAATTACAGTGTAATGCAGACTCCCAGGGGAGTTATTATGTTTATATTGCCCGTGATAAGTCAGGGATGATGCTGTCTGTTTTTATGACTCGACACCCAGCATCAGCAAAGCAGTAGTAAAACTTGCCCTTCTTTCAGAGCGTGCATGTGTGTTTGTGTTCAAGGGCCCAAGGGAAAACACAAGATACAGAGGATGATAGGTCCCTTAATGCAAAAAAGAAACAACATAATTAATTCATTCCCTTTACTTTCATTGAATACAACATGTACATGTGTGCATGCCTGTGTCTTCTTAGACAATATACCAACAAGATCATCCAAATATGTCTTTCGTTTGAATTTCTTCATGTATCACAGCCTTCTGCAGCAAGTGAAGCACCAGCTAACTTTCAAAGAAACAAGTGTATTAATGAGGCAGAGAAAGAACAAGGGAACAGTATAGAGGTAGAAAATGAGGCAGAGATAGACAGTACAGGTTAGTGCTGATCCAATGTGTCGGTGCCACCTGGGAGAGCTAAGCCGATTAGCTAATAAAGAGGAAGTGGACGGAAACAAGGCAGAGGTGCCCTAATCAGGCTGGACTGAGGTGTAAAGGCTTAAGTAGTAGTAGCTGGAAGCCTCGAAATGTGTAAGACAAGGACCTCTCAAGGCTGGTCGCACTCAACACTTCCTCCATGAATCTCACAGCCCACGTGGTGTAGCAAAGGCTCCCTCTGAAAATCCCTCAAGGGCCTGTTCTTTTAATTATTACAGTAATGCATAATGGTCAATTCCCACATTTCCATTTTCCCATTTCACCAGCAGAGCAGATAGTGTAGTAGAAGTGAGGCCACGGTGATGAGGACGGACAATAACTGTAAAAATGTACTAAGATTTGAGTGGCAACATCACAAAGCAGTTCTTGCACATCACTGACTTAATCTGATACCAGGAGACTAGAATCTAGTATCGATGGCAGTGTAGATTCATATGGTGTTCATGATATACACAAAAGATATGTAGAATTAAAATGTATTTCTGAGTTGCAGAAAATAGTGTTGAAAGTTGCACCTGATAATGCTATCTTTGCTGCCATCAGGAACCAATTATACACAGATGTCAGCTGATAAGAAAGAGGCCAGTTCAAGTCAGCATAACTGAGTTTAAAATGTAAGTCTTTTTTACTCATGTCTTTTGGAGTCCAAAAAATTAAACAACTGCTCACTATGTCATGTTGAATCAATAGCCCCTCCTTGGCTTAGGCACTAAAAGCATATGAGACCAGGGTAAAACACAATTCTGCCTCTGTCAGTGAAGCTGCACAGACGCCATGCATGTGATTAATGTGTGCTTGCTTGTCCTCTTTTCCTGTGGCAGTCTCGAGTGAAAGGTGAGCCAACACAGACAACACCCATCAGCACTGGTTTGAGTCGCCAACTAACAGGCTTAAAATATGGAAAATAGGCCAAAATATTCACAAAGGCAGTTATGAAAAGAAAGATGTCAAAATTATATCACTGCAGAAAACAATGGAAAGAAGTGGCGGGAAAGAGAGAAAGATCACCCAGAATAAGAAAGAGAGTCAACAATTAGTATGTAAGTGAAACGGCATGAAAACTAACAAAATCTGATGTCAGATGTCCAGATATAACTCCACTGCATCTAAAAAGTTATGCACATGGACATCCAGCAGAGGTACACCCCGTCTATGTATTCCCACACGACTGGAGAGGAAAGCAAATTAGATCTGGCATACAACAAAAAGAGAAGTGCACGGTATTTTCAACTCAGACAGAAGAAGGCACTAAGGGATCTCTGGCAAAACAATGCATATTTCAATAGAAGTCAAAAGAGGAAAAATTAAAACAAAGAATGACATCTTCATCACGAGAAATTCCATTGCCACTATAAATTATTTGTCCCTACACACGCCTTCAAAGTGGACTTTAAAACAACTTTAATGTTTTATAATATTTGGATAAAACAGAAGAAGTTGTTTCCACATTTTGACTCTGGCACAATGATTGATTTGTCAGTCACTAGAACAGACAACTTAAAAACTGACGCTGGTGGATCTGTGGCAGACATTTCATGTATTATTTCAAGTGAAATAAAGAACTTTCATACCAGCAGACTGAAATAAATTATTAACGGGCCTTAACCATCTCCTTTCTCCTGCATCCATCCAAACTGTTGGCAGAATGGCTGTGGGGTCACCCGAGATCTGATACAGTTACAGTTACGTTTTTATGAATAGTACAAAATGCATGACTCACAGATTCACAGATTTATAGTAATATTAAACATTTTGTGGCAAGGACCTCACAAAAGACCTCACATTTAAAAATCACAGGCCATTGGTAAAACGATATCCTACATCTCAACACTTTAAAAGCCAGCTTTGAGAGAACCAAGTTGGATTACTACCAAGGTCTTTAACAGGAAGCTTTAGGCTATTGATTTATGCTATAAATGTGCTTGGAGCAAGAACAGATGAAGAGCATTTTGGGTTATACATATTTGAGTGTGTGAGTGTGTGTGTGTGTGTGTGTGTGTGTGTGTGTGTGTGTGTGTGCGTGTGTGTGTGTGTGTGTGTTAGCTTCTGGAGAGAGGCAGTGCTCCATTATTTATTATCTGTATTTCAAAGTATAATGGCACTGACATCATTGCCCGTGTATTAACACCCACAGTGACCCCAGTGTGTGCTGGTGGTTGGTTGGAGCCTTCCAGGCAAAAAACAAACTATGTTGGGCATGACCCAATCTGTTGCTAATGGTTGGGCAGCAAAGGTCAGCTTGAAACACAGTCTCCAATATGTTATTTTGAAATTAGTCCTCACCTGTTGTACTGTTATCATCTATTTCACAATTTTGCCACATGTGTATATCCTCTATATGCACTACGTAGACACTTCTTTGGGTACACCTGTACAATCTAATACAGCGAAACACAACAGCCCTATCATAACATCGAATTTATATTAAAAGAAAAGCAGAAAAAGCTCTGTATTCCAAGCAGAGGGGTTTGTATTCCAATAAATCTCCAACGACATGGGAACAGACTGTATTTTGCAGTCCTACACACTCTTCAAACTGTCCACACAGTGTTTCTATGGTGACAGAGTCTGAAAAAGACCTTCCCTGACAGATATATATATATATTGTACCATTCACACCCCTGACTGCACACAGCTCACATGAAACACTATAGCAGCAGCATTTTTAACATTATCTCTTGACAAGTTCATACTCAGCTCTTTAACAAAAGCACAGAGCCACTGCGAACAGTGATGACTGCCTGTAGTTAGTATTATATTTTGAAATAATTTTTTTTGTTTCCATGGCAACAACGAGCCAAACGCACTCCTGAATGTCATTGTTAATGCTGGGTGCCAAATCAAACTACCTTTTTATCATTAGCGATTACTGGAGAGAATGTAAAGCAAATGCTTTCCAGCAAACTATCTTCCTTCCTTTAAAAAAAATATGTCAGTTGCAGAAAGTATTGGGAAGTCACTACTCAGAAAAAACAAACTGCCAGAGTCAGTCTGCTGGAAAAGGGGGATCATTGTTGCTTTGTTACACAGCTCTTATTTGCTTGCTTTTGGTTTTTGTCACCATCTTTCCCCTTACAGTGTTTTGTGGGCCTAAAGTGTTTGTCACATTACACTTGATGTGATAGTGGTACGGTAAAACTTGATGAAACATGCCCACGAGGAACCATAAATAATTCCGATTTTTTTTCCCCCACAGAGTGTTTGTTTTTGTGATGTATGAGCATGTATGTTTCAGAGATCTCTGGGCTGTATATAGCTCCCATTCTGTTCATGCCCTGTTGGGAATAACTGCAAGATCATCACTGACTTATCGCTGGCCATGACTCAGACTCATAACCACATCTCATAACTGATAAATCACACATGTCATGGATGCTATTTTGAGAAGCCTCACAGTCATACACAAACAATATATTAGCACATTATACATGTTTCTACCCTATCAGCATTCAAAATTAAAAAACAAAATTCCAAACACAGTTATTTAAGATGTCAAAATTATTAGATGTGAAATTATTTGCATTTTACAGACAAAGGATAGTCACCACCTCAGATTCTGATATGGGGTTATAGCAAGTGAGAAAGTTTTTTCATGCACAAGAGCTCTGCTACTACTGCTGCTGCTTGACTAAGCAAACAAGACAATATGCAGAAATATATTTTTCCCTATAGCCATTTCATTATAATGCCAAACCAGAATTATTCATGACAGAAATCTAGGCAAGGCAAAATTGGTGTTTTTGTGAGCTCAATGTGACTGAACATTTGCAACCGGGTACAAGCGTATTTGGTAACTGAGAGCTAATTTACAACACTACACTGCAAAATCTCCTATAACCTGAGCCTCTGGCCAAAGGTCCCCTAGTGGAGGAAAGAAGGGATCAATCCCGGGGTTCTATTACCCTGCCTGCATATGTAATGTCATGAGAGAATCCCTACTAAAGGTCTCAACATAAAAAGCAAGGCCTACAGAGAATCAGACTGAAAGGAGAGAAGTAGAGTGGAGAAGACAGGAGAGGAGAACAAGGAGAGAATTAAAAAGTGGAGAAAATAAAAAAATTCAGCAAGGAGAGGATGTCACTTTTGTTGTCACTTTATTTTTGACCTGGGTGCTATTGTGTAGTAGGAATGCAAAATGAATTAATCAATTAATTAATTAATGAATGTCAGTGCTGATTGAAACTTACCACCTAAAATAAAGATCCCAATGTGGCAATCAAAGTTAATACAATCTCTTAAGGAAAATACTGTGCTATTTTCATCACCTGTCTGCTCTATGTACTCCCTCATTGAAGCGAGATTCCAAACATGGCTCTGGCCTTGCCAAATAATTATGCATACAGACACACACACACACACACACACAAACACTGCAGCGTGAAATGTAACACTGTCTTGCCCCAACTGAACAAGTGCAAAAGTGGTAACAAAGGCTGCATTAGCTGGATAATAGAACGAGGTGTACTTACAAGTTCTTATCTCTCAGTCTGCAGCTTTCACTCTCCCTTTCTGTCTCCTATCCCTTCTCTCTTCCTCTCCTGTCACAGCTCATGTAGATGTGTGCTTTAGGGGAAACCTGAGGAGGATCCATTACACTCAGTCACTGATGCTGTGTTTGTGTGTGCATTCTTTTTAATGCAAGTATGTGCATGCGCATGCTTGTCTGTCAAATAAAGCCAAGTAATATATAATGTGCCTACTACTCCATAAAAAAACATCAATACTACTCTGCATGAACATTTAAGTCATAGAGAAAACTAGGAAAGGAGGTAAGAAACATGAGAAGAAATGGTCTAGCCAGTGGAAAGTTCATAGGTCTGTCCACATGTCTAGAGTGCTGGTTAGTGGAGAGAGACCAGGGTTCATAAAGACAAAGCCCTGCTCTAACAAGGTTATAGGATCTTTCTCTTTGTCCATTAGCCTGGTAATGAACCACTGGCCTTTTATGACTTCCTGCAGTAGTACATGCATTTCTCACCAAGCGTTCTTACATAAAGCACATGAAGAAGGTTGGAAAGCTTTGTCTTCATAAAGAAATACAAGAAGAAGTGATCATCATATTTTAAGTATTGTAGTTGGCAAACAATTAAAAAGGAATACATTTCTTTATGCAGCCTATGTTCTAATGAGGAAATACTTACCAGTGTCAACAGCACGCAAAAGATTATTCATAAGACATTGATTCTCTCATGGCAGAATGCTCCTTTTCAATTTTCAATGCATTAACAAGCACAAACTTTATTTTCTGCCATTTTACACAAGTGTAAACACTGATCAGGTTCTGTACTACAGACAAGCAGTCAAATTATTACTAATTGTGGCACAAAAAAAATGACAACAAAACAAAGAAACAAGACCATTACTAGCAGTACCTTGAGTAATAATAGACTTTCTTAACCCAGCTGGTGCAAGTTTCATTGAATGTACCCTGTGCGGACGACTGGAGGTCCACTGCACTTTTGGCATAAGTGCTCTACACTGGAGTCAGCAATAAGATGATCAGATCAATAATAGTCCTGCAGATCACTTATGCATGTGTGTGTATGTGCACAAGTATTCGCTCTCCCATCAATTCGCAGCTGGATAGCTGCTTATTCTGCCCTTAGACTACATCAGCTTCAGCAATTCACCATGGGAAAGGAGCTCCAAACCAACGTCAATACACAGCATGCTGAGACACAGAGAGAATGACTGATTGAATGAAACCCTCGAGTGGTATTTGGAAGCAAAGCCTCTGACAACAACAGCTCTGGCTGTCAGCCCTCCAAACAGACATAAAGCCCAGACACAAAGCTCAGAGGTTAAAAGGAGGGGGGAAAACGAAGGATGATTTTATTTGATAAATGTTATTATTAGTAGTAGTAGCTGAAAGGTGGAAAAGGCAGCTCGTAAGTCAAATGCACTAGTGTTTTGACGATAATATTGTCAGCTAGAATGTTTGCTCCTCAAAGACTAATCTGTGTGCTGTATGGAGCTGACAGAAGAATACGGAAAACCCATGGGAGACAACGTGTTTTTTCACATGTGATCAATACAGTGTTACAAATTGTTAATATGACAATTTCTGAAACAGTCAAAGTTTAGTGTTTGTAACATTTCTAAAAGCTGGGGTTATGTGATACTATTTTTGTCTTGCAAATCTACAGGTTTTCTTGAAACCTTTCATGCAACTTTTCCTTAAAAGTTTTATTCCAAGATTTATTTCAGCATGTGGAATATCGAATAGTGCAGTAATTTAGGACGCATGCATGAATTTTAAAACCTCTTTAATCAAATGAATTGTTTATTTATGCCACAAAATACTGAGTCTGGCAGCCATTTTGGCTGATATACAAATGTACAATGTGCCAGTTAAATTAAGCTCTCATTTCTCTTTCTCTCCCCCTTCCATCATTCTCCAGTCAGCCACACCACAAAGATAAGACTGAACCATTACACTGCAGTTAAACCTGGAGAAGAAACGTATGTACACACATTTCCTGCCCAGAAAATGGTCATGTAGCTATGGCAGCTTTTTCATCTTCTTAGCCTATTTCAGTTTTGACAGCACATGCACTTCTCATCTGACAATAAACACCATGTGTCTATACGGGCTGAACAGGTACTAAAATTTGTATAAGGTAAATCAGTACACATTTGAAGGGCTCTAATCTTGATTCTATAATATGGTTGAATGGCAGTGGTTAAAAGACAGCACGTGCTGCATCGCTATGCATCAGTCCAGCAAATCAAAAAGCTGAGATAACGATACTGAAGAACACCAAAAGCTAGATCAGTACAACTGGGCAGTATGTATATAAACAATTAAAAAAAATTAGGGATGCGCTAGCCAGCATCAAGGGGGACTGGTACCGACAGTGGACGAGTGCAAGTTCGCTAATAGTGACAGCCAATGTCTTTTGAAAAAATGCCACACTGCCACCAAAGGGAAAAGGGGGATTGGCAGTGAAAAGTTCAGCCGTCCCGTCTCTGCTCACCATCGCTCCCTCTGCACCAATCTGACAGCTGCCGTTAGACTTTGTTTCCTCCATCTCTTTGTTTTGTTGCTGACCCTTCCCTTACTCCCTCTCACAGTGTCTCTTCCCTGACTGATGTAGGGCCAGTATTTTTGTCTTCCTACCTCTTGCCAGTGAATTCAAGAATGCTGACAACTGACAAGGGAGTAAAAACAAGACAACAAAATTGCTGTTGTTCCTTTCCTTTTAAGAACATGTACCTTCATAAAAAGCCGTCTTTTAAAAAAAAACAAGCCTGAAGGCTCATCAATTAGTCTCATGAGTCCACCTGCCATTTTGAATGAGAGTTTATGGTCTATTATAGACATGATGGGCTGAGTATGGCATATAATTTTCTGGTAAGTCATATGACATCACAGTGCATTCTGATAAGGCTTGGATTCCTTCAATCACTCAGTGACACACACAAACATACTGTACAGAGCTGATCACGCACACTGATCAATTCGCTGAGTGATCGTTTCAGGGAGTGGTGCCACTGATTCCAGTCTAAAAATGCTGATGTAATGCAGTCTAGTCTCAAATCATGATTAGTTCCTTTTTGATCTGATGGAATAGCAACTTCAGTGCAAAACCACGCACTATGTAAAACAGAATCAACCATGTCCACAGAAAAACCTAATATTTCATCTCTCATGCTTTACTTTCTTTGCCCCTTGCTTTTCTCTTGGCTTGCATTTTAGCTCTCAGCCCATCTAAACTATCCACTGAGAGACTGCTAACAAGATGTTGCCTATTAGATCCTGGGATGTGGAAGTCTTTAACTATGATGTGTCATCAACATGCCGCCTTTATAGCAGCTAAGCAATTGGAATATTCCCTTCCGCTTCTCCAATAGTCGGCTAATTGAGGACAAGGGACCAATGATTAATTATACCATCCCTATGCACTGTTTATGAAAATGATTTCAGCTGATGAGGGGTGATTAAAATTGAACTGCCACTCATATACAGTCTTAGTGTCAAGTAACATGCAGGTATGTTGTTATCAGCTATTTTGCATATTTACCATGGTTACCTGTTGTAAAAGACTGTTGTAATTCTGTCATACCAGTAATCTCACAAGCAACGACCTGAAAAACTTCCAATCAACTGTGCTAACAGATGATACCGAAATGTTTTACAAACAGGAACATGTTCAATCCCTTTTGCATAAATGTTGGCACCTGTCTTACAACCATATACTGGACAAACACAGCAGTATGTCTACTACATCATTTAATTAAATGAGTTTGAGCGCACACATTTTAACAACCTATTTCCATTTCAAATTACATGAGGGGTGGGGAAAAAAATTACATTTATAATACCAAGGGATATCTATGGATACCATCGTCCAGACGGAAAGCAAGTACCTGAAGAGTATGAAGAATTTTAGCATTGACTTGAACCCCAATATCAACTCTCTTGACATGGCTATTTCTAACGTAAAACATTAACAACTAAAACAAGTTGTTTAGTACACATTTTTGATGTGACACCCTTAAATCACAATCACAGTGCAATGCTAATTATTCAATAAAAAGTTACTCACTATATACGCAAATAGTGAGTTATTGAATTCTAATTAACTTCAGATCTTTTTACCATCTGCATACTCGAACATATTGGCCAAAACAAGACTGGAGTTGGTCCTGGCTCCAATTTTTGGCCATTAAGCATGTGATAAATGTACCCGGGAGCCACACAGGAAGGGACATGCCGCCCTGGCAACAGACAGCTATCATGACACGCTGCATAGCATATAAACAAAACAGTCATTTGCCAAACCAAACAGTCCCAAACAGTGGATGATGCAACCCAGAAAAGGGAAAGGCGGCCTCTGCTAATTGGTGTGGTTTATTTCAACCCATTATCTGAACATTAACTCTAACCATTTCATTAAAATACCCTTGCCAAATACACACTATATTAAGTCACTCTAGAATAATAAATAATAATGCCTAGGACTGCGGCTCCTTCACTAGCACTCCCACACAAGTTAACACTGTCATATAAATGGGGCAGACGTTCACTGGTATGAGCATTTTAAAATTACTTTATTCAGCTGTACTTTTATTCTATGACTGTAAATGTCATAGATTTAAAATACAAACCTTAAACAATCATAAAAAAATGTTTTAATTCTGGCTGGAGTGGGAAGTTGTGCACACCAATAAAAGCAAATGCCAGAATGAAAACAACCTAACAAATAAATAATGATGTTATAGGCTAAAGCTGCTACTATCATATCTGTATGGATCAATAATCAACTCTTGCTTAAGCTACTACAAATAACAAACTTAGTCACATAATATTTTCAGTTTTTGAGAGACTGGTTCTAATATTCATGGTTGAAAAATATTGTTAATATAGGCTATATTTTGTTTTGAGTAGATTATTAAAAATTATTTTCAAGTGCATGAATTCAGACGGACAGAGACAAGAGACAAAAAGAGACAACTAGCTCTTGTCTTCACTGCTGGATGCTTAACAGTTTAACACAGACACTTGAAATATGTGAAAACTGACTCAGTTGGGAATGAGATGCATAACACACAGTCATAAACCATAGAACTAGAGGAGGAGAAAGAAGAATGGACAAGCTGGTTGTTGACAGGCAGTGAGACAGACTGAAAAACAACAGGCGTTTTATTTGAATGATATTCAAGATCAACATGAGATCCAATCCACTTCCACTCCCCTTTTGCTCACTCCTCATACTCCTCACCTTCTCTCCAACTGTGTGATAATTACTTGTTAACAAACCAAAATATTTTTTGTCATTAAAACAGTCCCAGAGTTTAAACCAAATGAAGTATAACTTCTTTAGTGCATCAAGTAGTGCAGCGGATGTTTCAGTAGATGTTGTATCTCCGGAGGATTAGTGATACAAATCCATTGAGACTTATTCTACCCTTTTGTGGATATTCACCTAAGATACATACGGTTACACTCATACTCTTTACCCTTATAAGAACTCACATAAGGTGTCTATCAACACTCTTCACAAACTCACATATTACTGTCTTGTACACTCCACGGGCTAGATTAGCTCACTCATACCGTACGTTTCCATATGAGTGAGCTTTTCTTGGTAACAATCACAGACATTCTGTTCACACAGTGATGACCACCAGGGGGATGACCAACAAGGCAGCTTGTTCGTGCTAAATTATGCACAATGACAGCTTACACATGCATTCCCCTAAGCTGCTGTGGGGCCGTAAATGCTTGGCCTCCTTAGAGTAAGTGTGTCTGCACTAAAACCCAAACCCACAGCAATGTCTCACCACTGTTCTCAGAAACGCTCCCAACCCATCTAAGATTTAATCCTCATTATACACGCCGGCATCCTCCGCAGTAACACCGTTTCAAACCTCAGTCTACCAAACCGATTGTAGGCCATTACAAGTGAATGTATTACTGCAGCCGCATTGTGTGAGGTGAAAATGTGTCTTAAGCATATTTTGTGTGATCTGCCGCTAGGCTGGAAAGCAAAAAAGACAGCCGCTGAAAGCAGCCAATAAGTGAATGTAAAAGCAGGGCCATGCAAATGCAGATTCTCTCACATATCCAGCCACAGAGGATGTCTATAAGAACAGTAAATGCAGCTGAAACGAAGTGTGAGGGAATTAGATAGGTGGGCTGCAGTGCATTATCTCAGACGGATGTAATACAGCAGATGCAATTGATCAGGGAGGCAAAGTGCTGTTTAGCTGATATCCCTGAGTAAAGGCAAATTTGCATAAATTTTTCCCTCAGTCCTCAGGTGGCTATGCTAAAGTATGCTAAACTGACAGAAGGCCGATTAAAATAAATGATAGTGCCCCAGCATCTGTGGCCAAGCACTGCACACTGTGGACTTGTGTGCAAGCATGTATTTGTGTGTGTTAAAAATGATGTTTATCTATGTACCACCATGAATTGGTACCAACTGCAAAAACAATGATTAAGAATGTACCTTTACAGCTTCATTGGTACATTCAACACATTACCTTCACTCTCATACACAGCTGTTTTCAGGCGCCCTTAGTGCTCTCAGAGCTCTGATTGATGGACATGTCCAACAGACATGCCTCATGATGCCTCAATCATCACCACATCCTGAGGTCTGACGTAAACCTAACAGCCAGTCCCATCTCACACACACACACACACACGAATGCACGAGAGGGCACAAATACCACACAGACACAAAGGCAGTGGTAAAAAAAATGCAGATGTGATGCATTTTGATCTCAAAAAACACAAACATATCAATGTTCTCCCACAAAAACAAATGTCATCCCACATCTTAGAAAAGTATGCAGACTTTAACATGCAATTCTTCCTGACCTCTTTTCACAGATAATGAGCAAGCAGTGTTGCGTTGGAACTCAGCGTGCCTGCAACATGAGGCCATAAGGCCTGGGCTAATTCAATTATAAGTCTTCACATACCACTGGGCAGCAGCTCTGCAAGAGGCACCCTACACTCTGAGACATCCCTTTCCTGTAAACAAGAAAAGATGATATTTCCTGCCCACAGGCTAGGATCTGTGAATTCTCTTGTACATCTGCTCAGATACACACCTATCCACACAAACAAAAATATGAGCCCATCTACGACTGGACACACAGAAATCCCATTAAGGCAATGCAAACTGAGGAGCAGGCATAGCAGGGAGCACAAACGCAGACCTAAGTAAGATGATCCCACACTCCTGGAGGAAACCAGTGAAGCATACCTCCAGGAATGATTGACCTTTTATTACGGCACTGCTGGGCATGCTTTTCGTTCAAGATGTTGCCTGACCAGGCATGACATCACTGATGACCCAACACAACGAAGCCACAAGGTCTGCGGCACTGAAAGTGCTCTTAAAACCCTGCTGTGTCTGTTATGTTAACTATAAATGCACTGTCACTCCTGGAATAAACACATACATTATCCTAAAAATATTCAGATATTTTATAAACACTGATGAACATTGATGCTGTTACTGATTGTCTACTTTTCAGCTTAAAGCCACTGTGACACATATGAACACACACACTATATTATGTATAGAAAATAGAAAGTGATTTATTTTTTACCACCACAAGAATGACCTCCAGTGCTAAAGAGACTGTAGCGATTTTCTGTATGAGTAAAATAAAGCCACAAAGCCACAGAACCAACAGAGATCCTATGAAATTAACAGACAGACAGACCTCCAAATATTATGTTAGGTATAATGTATAATAGTAGCACACCTAAAACTACACACAGAGGTCAACCATTGCTGAGAAACTGCCATGAATCCACCTCAAGGCTAAAAATGTTTATTGTTTAGCAAACAACAGTAGTGTTTGTTTGCTAAATGTAAAAAAGTAATTACCGTAAATTCCGGCATGTAAGCCGCTACTTTTTTCACACGCTTTGAACACTGCGGTTTATACAGTGATGCGGCTAATCTATAAATTTTTACGAGCTCACGAGCTTCATGCCACCATAACATTTAGCCTCCAACAACTTTTCCTGCACAAAAACAAGAGCTGCAGCCCCTGTCCCACATGTAGTAGTAGCATCACTGTATTGGCACTGTACCCAGACACTCTGTGAATTGTTATATTCTCACTTTTTAACCCTAACTGTGCGGCTAAACTGATGGCTAAGCTAAATACGGCTCTGTCACCTCTACTGCCCCCAACCGTCCTGGGGTGGAAGTCCCTTTCAATTCTAAGTCGCTGATGTCAACTGTAGTCGTTGAAGAACAGCTGTCGAGACCAATAGGAGAGTGCCTTTTGGCTTTCACTCACTTTTTTTTGCAAGTTGTGTTTATTTCCACACCAGTGCGTAAACTGCGTCCATGGGAATGCATTTTTTTAAAAAAATCTTTCTGTGTAAATATCTCATGTTACTATGTGGACACCAGCGGCTTATAGACAAGTGCGGCCTATATATGTACAAATCTGTTAAAATTAAAATTAAAATTTGTGTGTGCGGCTTATATTCAGGTGCGCCTAGTCCGGAATTTACGCTAAAGGCCCTGACAAAACTGGTACAAATAACAAGTACAAAAACTCAGTATATGTTTAAGACATGTTTATGGCCAGACTGAATAAAATAACAGACAAATGAATAAAAAGAAACACTCACCAAGTTATGAGCTGCACTTTTTTTTAACCACCAAGCTGGAGTGAAAGTTTCCGGAAAATTAAGATAGCAACAACACTAAACACTAAATGGTGCTCGAAGCAACAAACATTTAACACTTTCTAACACATACTGTTTGCTTACAAAAATATATCCTTTCATTTTAAAGCTCTTCCTCATGTCCTTCTCCATACGTTTTCCGTTATTTGAATATATTTGTATCTTCCTGGTCCTGGTATCAAAGTTAATGTTCCAGGAAATTTAACGATTCACCAGGTGCGCGGGGACTGTACCATTTTGGACATGGGGGGTGGCACCCTTTTTGACCATCACTCACATCTGTGAACTAGATATCTACGACATTGAGAAAAGTCATTTTCTGACCCAGTTAAAGGATATTAATGTGGCAACATACAAAATGTTATACTTCAACTATTCTGCATATTTCATGTGAATGTCGGGTGCATGTTCATGAATCCTGGAGTTTGCACAATGGCTCATTCCATACTATTAGTGCATGGCATCAGTCTAGTTTATTTCCTTCCATGGCCTGAATCAATGCATATACTAAATGCTTCACTGTGCTAAAAAGAAAAAAAACTGTAAAGGGTAAAAAAAGAAAAAAGAAAAAATCTGAAAATGGTAACATGCTCTGGACTGAACTATGCTAACCAGGGAGAGATAGCAAGGAAGACAGATCTATTAGCAATTTCAGACAGGCAAGCAGCCTGAAGCCAGCTCTGACATACCCAGTCCCCTGCCACCCCACTCCTCCCCTTCTCCGGAGTCAGAGGCTAGGAAAAGGCCCGCGGGATTGAGAAAGCCACGCTCCGCAGTGAGCAGTAACATGTTTAGCATTTAACACTGTACAGAAAGTAAAGGTCTCTGTCTGGATAGTTAGTCGCTCGTTTTTTTTCCTCTCCTCCGTCTGTTTGCTCTCTGACTCTCATCGTTGGTATGAACTTGACTGTGGGTGCAATGCTCCTGCTCCCTTTGCACCTAGAGGCGTATCCGTGCCATCCTGGCATCTTGTGACTTATTGTCTTTCGCCCCACCGACCCTTCTCCCGCTCTACTCTCCTCTTAATGGGAATGGATGATAGCTACATTCTCCTCACTCCTCCACATCACTGCCCACAGCGGACCGACTGCCCCCACAGCCTGCAGCTCGCCATCCCATCTCTCACTGGATGCTTTCCCTGGAGTTCCCAGGCAGCCGATTTGACGCAGCACTGTCAGTGGAGCATATGAATGAAGGATAGGATGGTTTGGTAGCAATAGGTCCGTAGGAAGCAGAGTGTCAGGGTGTGAGCTGACAGAGCTGGAATTTCTTACAAAAAAAGAAAATAGTCTAAATCTCAAACATATTCCCAATGCACTGTATGAGAGGTTTATGGAGACACAAAAGAGTGCAGGAAATGCACACCTATGGTCATGATTTGGATTCAGACCCACAAAACATTAAATTGCATATAAGCCCCAGCCTGCAGAATGATTTGGTTCACTCCAGGAAATAAGTGCGCGAGGTGAATTTTGCTGCCACCTGTTTTCCTGCCTCCATAAACAAGCACATTAGCCATTCCCAAGGCCTCGGTAAATTCATTAAAGCAGCAGGGAGTGGACCAGGGGGGAGACAGATAACCCCTCCGTCCAACTCGCTGACAGCCAAGGTGAGACAATGTCAAACCACAGGTTGCTCACCGCACCCTCACAAACCTCATTTCCTCTCTGTCTCTTTTTCCAAGTAGACTCTTACTGTGTTAAGTGGAAAGAGAAACATCCTCCCTTTCCATTTTTCCTCCTTCAGACCAAATCATCTCCTCCAAAAATCACTTCCATTACCTTGCTCATTCTCTCCTCATTTCTTTTTATTGTTATCACTTCTCTTTCACCTTTACCTAATTTCTCCAGTTTTCTACTCGTCCTTTTCATACCCAATACACTGCCCAAGCTAACATTGATAAGAAACTGTCTGTTCTCCAGTCAGGCTGTAATTTGTCTTATGTCATGTGTGTAGCTGCACATTGGTGCCATGACTATAGCTTCATGGTAAATGGCTACATGCACACATGTAGATCAGGTTGCTGCACCCAAGACTGTGAACACTTAAATTCCTCTTGGTATCAAGCAATTCTCTTAAACTCAGAAAACCTCAATATTTAGTTACTGTTGCCTGAAAACCTTGAAAACCTATCTTATAGCAATTTTATTTCTTTATGCATTAAGAAATTATCCAACCACTTCAGCTTACATAAAAGCTAATTAAAAAGCAACTGATACTGTGTAAGAAAACACTCTGATGAGGTTCA
Source organism: Trinectes maculatus (assembly GCA_016785345.1). Lineage (NCBI taxonomy): Eukaryota > Metazoa > Chordata > Actinopteri > Pleuronectiformes > Achiridae > Trinectes > Trinectes maculatus. The sequence continues at coordinate 238,003 of JAFBJQ010000109.1, forward strand.
ATGTGACGGCAAAGTACACGAATCTTGAGACGTCAACATTTTGCAAGTGCAAGTTTACATTTTTGTGCTACTGAATCACAAAGTGTGAGTATAACATTGGAGTTACTTTGGTTTCCTATATGATGCACAATTTAATTTCTCAAACACCCCTGAGGGTGTTAACGTTTCATGTTTACTGATGTGTATGAAGTGCTACAATAAGAAAAAGAAGGTGAGATATAGAAACAGATAGCATTTGTTGGCACAAACATAAATACCACCTTAAATGCTCCCTTGTCCCTGCCTTCTTTGCACCCCTCTCAAATGTGTATCCCTCTCTGACGAAAAGACACCCAGCAGCTGTCTATGTGCCGTGTTGTAGCCTATCAGGACCATCTGTAGGGATGAGTATGGCATGAGCTGCCACATCAGCACAATGACTTCACCCTTCCTTAGGTCACAGGTGGTGCCCAGGGACAACAACAGGACACAGGCATTCACAAAATGTATACTCGTACTGATATGCATATATATTTATATGCAAAAGTAAAAAACTTACTTGTACTTGGACTTTTATGCACTGTGAAGTATGTGATCATTCTTGCTCAGACGTTCTGAAGATTATCATGAAACTGTGCTAAATGTTAATCCTACATTATGAATATTATAGGCAGCATGTTCTAATTTGATTGAATCTAATCTACTTAGATGCATCCTTGCACACTTATACACACACACATACCACAGCTCTTCACTGCCATTGCACATACATTAAGCTCATCTCCTACATTATCATACACCATAAATCACTACAATATTTCCTTCACTAAAAAATCTCTGTGTAACTCATGCAATCAAACAAAATATGCATGCTTCTCAAGAGCTTACATAGATATTTCACAGATACCTTAAAAGCACTAAGAGGCTTGCGTTTAACATTCCATGACCTCATTGCTACATCTACACTGTGACCTATAAGGAAAACCAGAAATTCAAACATCAAAGGGCTCCAGTCAGCAGTTCCTGCCTTAAGCTTCAGTTATGCTGTTATGCTGGACTTGAGTCTGATTTGAGTTGAGAAAAAAAAGAAAGAAAGAAAAAGCAAAGCTAGATTCAAAGCAAAATTAGGTTACAGAAGACAAGAAAGGGATGTGGTGCACAGGCATCACTCGGAGGGCTGAGGGCAGTAAATCTGACACAATCATAGTGGTTTCAACCCAGAAGGACTGCAAGTCCTACCCACAAATCAATAATTAATGAAAATGCAACAAAACACACACAAATACAAACACAAACACACACACACCATTGTATGAAATGGGTCTCGCTGGGTCGTTTCAGGTTCTTGAGACTTGTAATATCTGTAACAGTATTAACAATGTCAGGAAGGTAAACAACAAGTGCAATCCAGGCTGTAACACTTACCTAATGTGTACATTTTGAATCGACTTAACACATATATGCACACACTGGGAAACACACATACACATTCTAATCCATCACAGAAAAGCCAGTGCAGAAGTCATTGCGAGCGGCCCAGAGGCTCAGCATGCATACCATGTCTATTCCATGCACACACAAAGAAAGTGAGAACTCTACTGGTAAGCATGTGGAACTCGCTGGTGAAAGAACAGCTCCCCTGTGACACTGAAGAAAACAAACTGAAACAGCAAAGGGAGAGGGAGCAGCCGACTGGGATCGGCTCTAGAGCCAAAGTGCTGAATCTCTCTCTCTCTCCCTCAGAGACAGCCTGGTTCAAAAGAGCGAAAGAGGGAGAGGAGCTGTCCAGAGTACTGAATCAACAGTGTGCCTCTCCTTTTTGCTCTGGCATGTTTGCATGCATGGAAAAAAAAAAAACACTGTCAGACTGTTTACTTATACCTCTGATTAAAGGTGACTGTTTTTCCTTGAGACTATGAACACGAATAGTGACTGATTTGGTGTTGGTATGTTTACAGACAGAATCCCCAAAAAAACTGCATCCACTTGCCTTCTAATATTACACTGACCTACCTGACCTGTACAGGCTTTCAATGATATTAGAGGCACAGAAGAGATTCTTGTTTTTTTGATGAGCAATTCATGTAGGTAAAATCAAAATGTCACAGACTGAGTAAAACGATATTGTTTTAGAGTGTGCTTAGCGCAACGTTTTTATGTGTAAACAATGAAATAAATAGTTTGAGAAACATAATGTTCTCATATTTCATGAATTAAACATAGCCACTGCTATATAGCCGGAGAAATGTGAACCATTAGAACACAGAGAAGAAAACACTGCTTCTTCTGCAAAGGCTAATGAGGGCTACTGAAAGTGAAGTTCAGACAATGTAAATGCATAAGTAAGAACACTAACCATCGAAGCATTATTATAACACAGTGGTCAGAGTGTTCCATTAACACTGTACTGTGTATCTGTATTTTGAAGAAAGATTTATATTTAAATGGTTGGTCTCATGTTTTCAAGAAATGAAGTGATGAAACATGAGTGCAACAGTTTACACTGGACCAATCAATGTTGTGAAGCACAACTGATAGTCTGAATTTAATTAAATATTTATATCTACACTAAGCTGATATCTACCTGCTTTTTCTTAGAAACTCAGTTTTACAGCTGCATAGAGAAATCCTAAAACTATTGATTCAGTTTTTCCCACAGCAATGATGTTTTAATCCTAAACTAAATCTGCTAGGGGGTATGTGAGCTCTGTCATGCTGCATAGTTTACTAGAGTGATCCACCTCAGTTAAAATAAAGACTGCGTTCACCCCAAAGTTAGCAGACCGACCGAACAGTCTAACTTTGTGAGACAGGTAGACCAATTACTCTCAAACTCTGGTGATGAATTGACAGAGGCTCACAATACAGCAGTAGTGCTGGGAACTGTCTTTGAAGTATGCGGTGCTGAAATGTGTCAATGGACTGTGTGCACAAAGCATGTCCTTCCTTGATGGTCATGGTGTTCTTGCAGCCTCCCCCAGAGTGCATCTTGCACCCATTGTTTCTGGTTCAGCTGCGCCGCTCTGAACCACACAGGCTCGAGGTGGCAATGTGCTGTTGAATGCGCCATAAGCACTTAATGACATCAAGGAAGGTCACTGAAATTCTCAGAGATGACACTCAGCATTTCAATGGAGGCAGTGGAGACCTGAGCAAAGATAAATAAATGTTCTAGATACAGTATATACAATATTGAGATAAATGATAGCTGCACCAAATAGATGCAAATGATGCATTACTTAGAATCTCCATTTTTTCCAGTTCCAGTTTCCACGGCACCCATTTCCACGGCGCCCATCATTGCCAAAATTTCAGCCTTGTGCAAGAAGTTTTCTATTTAAGTAGACCAAACTACAGTTCTCATTTTCACTCCGACATAAATGAAAATACATTCAACGACTGACTGGATAAAATCACGCAAAAATATTAAAGCTGTTGTAAAATGTTCTGAGCACTATACATAATTTTGAGAATAAATATAGGGTTAAATGAATAATAAGGGACATTATTTATTTATTTATTATTATTTTAGTATCCTTTTTAATTTATTTAGATGATATGAACAAGAGAAACATAATGTTTGCTGCCTTTATTTATGAATAATTTTTAAATACCGATAATAATGTGATTATTTTCACACATCTTTCACGAGTTCTGGGGAACTGGAAAGAGCCCAGTGTACTGTGAGAGCGCAGGGACTTCTTTCCTGTTTGTTTCCTCCACAAGAACACAAAAAATTAAACAAGAGGAAGACGGATATGTTAATGTTGGTGGTGAGAACAACACACTCATTTTCTCTCCTCACTAGCCTGTTTGGGGCCACACAGGTGTGACTAAGTCTTATAGATTTATGGGTGATGGCAACGCGGGGTTAGCGAGTGAATAGTGGGCAACTGGAGCAAAGTGCCCGCCTAGCAGATAGCAGCATCCTTGGAGAAAATGCCTTGGCAAGAGAGAAAGATTTCAATCGATAGGGCAGTGAAGAAGTTTGATAGGGCTTTGGTGGGGCTGAGTTTTTCAACATAGTCTGTGTCCTGGAAGACCTAAGAGGTCTGCTGGGTTCCTATGATCTGCCTGTGTTAGTACTTTTTTTTTCACTTTTCCTTTCCCCACACATTTCTTTCTTTGATTCTCTATCAGCCCGGAAGCTATTCACTATCATGATATTGATCTTTTTTTTCCTTCCTGCATGGCAGGCGTTATCGCTGAACTGTATTTCTGGTGTAATGTTTGTTCTGTAAAAGTAATATTGCTTATATTTTTCATTTGTCTTTGTCATTTATGGAGCCATTTGTTTTGTTGTATGTCCTGGGAAAAGGAAATATCTGAAGGGATTTTGCAGAGCCTCAGTGTCAGACCATTGGATTTGGGATCCACAGTGTCTACTTGGCTTTGAAAGCATTCAGTTAGAATTTAGAAACACCAGACAGACCTACATTTCCTTGACCTTAAATTGTACAATAGAATGCTTTTTTTCCCCTATGTGGAAGAAGGAATCCAGCATGATTTTTTTGGTAAAGAGATACATTTGAATAGGTTACAGCAGTCTTGGGACAAAATCTATTTTTAATAATGCATTGTGACCTAACAAAGCAGTAGGAAGGCTAGTCCATGCACTGTATCAGGAACTTTTATGCTAACTCAGCTCAAGAAAATGTCAAGAAATCTTGTAATGTGTCCTATTTTTCAGAAGAGGGTGACAGACTGACAGGCCATAGCCACGGTGAAATCCCTGATACATTTCCAAGGATTCAGTCTGTCAAAAGAAGCACTAGAATCTCTGCTGTTAGTACTACTCACACCCTTACACACGCACACCCTCTCTCACACACACACACACACACACACACACACTTCCTGTCGCCCACACACTACAGCTTGCAGTACGCCAGGGGCCATGTCAAACCACTGAGTTATTCCAGGGACTCATTGAGCAGTGGGAGGAACAAGTCACCATACGTGCCAGTCCCTCCACACCCGGGCCAAATGGTGTGTTAAACCAGCATGGAAGAGAGGGAAAACACTGATGAGTCCTGGACTGCTCCATTTAGAAATGGAAAAGAGAGTGTGTGAAAGATAAGGAGACTTGGAATTGCAATAAGTGCTAAACCCTCACAATTAGCGCCAGTGATGGGAAGAGCGGCTCAGATCCCAAAACAATCAGATCTAGGCTTATTTCATTTCTGGGCCACATTTGATTAAAGGCTACCAGGTAGACACTGGGTGTGCTGCACTAAGCTAAGACACACATTTTGAATGGTTCCCTGATTCACAAAAAGCGTTGTAGGAGTAAAACGTATGCAACACCAGTGGACTGAGCAGCTGAATGTCCACATATAGAGAGGGATGTGGTCCAAGAGACTGAGGACAAGCCTGCACTGCATCAGAGCAGTTAGTCAGCAAGTCCCACTAAAGCTATCCGAGTGGATGGTTGAACTGAAACAGCCGAACTGAGATGGAGGGGGGGACGGATGGTCTGTGACACTGCAAACCCTCTCTTTTCCTCTTTCCTTCCCGTCTTTTTCCCTTTCCCTCGCTCTGACACATTCTGCCTCTACTTTTCTCCCTTGCGTTGGGAAAGCAGCAGCCAAAGAGGCAGAGTGCCACAAATGTGACACAGGCCTCATTTGCCCCTGACAAACAGGGAAATGACAAAAAAAGAGCAAAACAAAAAGAGCAAAACAATCAACATGAAAAAAAAATGTAAACGTAAGCGAGCGATAGAAAAATACATACATAATATAAAAAAACACAATAAATTTATATAGCGTGTGACTGAATTTGAGTACCCATTTTATTTCTGCGTTCTTTTTTCTTTGAATCATAAATGGTGTCAGTCAATTGAGCTTCTCTATTCCTGGCTGATTACAAATGAGAGAATGGTGCTGGGTAATTGGTTGACCCTGCCTGCTCAACCTACGTCCTTGGATGCTGAGAGCTCTCGTTGTGAGAGTTCTATGGGATAAATGGTGGCCATTCCCATACTCTGCCCTGTGGCCATCTGCAAAGAGAGCACCATCGGATCCATGACAAGACAAGCCCGATGGAGGTACGCTGGCTGCACAAACCCAGTGCAGGCCCAGGCAACCGCAGCACCACCTCTCTAAAAGGACCTATTGTGCCCTGCCAAAGCTTTTCCCTCGCTGTGCTGAAGTGGCCATTGTGGCCCACAGAATAGCCATCCCTCTCTATTGCCCGGCATAGAACATGTGGCCACATCACTAGACAGTATCTCAATATCATGAACCCCATCAGTTTCTGAGTGCCCCTGTTGCTCAGCCTATTCTTCCCACAGGTGAGGACAGTCCAGACCTAATTTCAGCCAGTGAATGGAACATAAGAAACAGGTGCATTCTGGTATTGGAAAAAGCAGCATTTCAGAATTGAGCCAGAGGCTCGTTTTTCTAGCATGTATAGATCAGGTTTGGACACGTCGTATTGATTAAGCTGCAGGGGCGATTCTGTGACAATATATTCATCCATGACAGAATGGATGAAAGCCCCATGGATTTCTGGGGTGGGGAATAAGCTGTGGTGGAGTACAACAATTCTCATAAGTGTACTTGACTGAGAAAAGTCCTTGTAGTTGTTCACGGTGCTCTCCTGAGAGTCAGAGAAAAAATTGTGAAGACGTAAAAAAAACAATATATATTACAATTATTAAAGGAGGAAACTTGTCTGGCGGCATGTCCATAACCACGGTCTACATACAACTCTGTAAATAAGGATTGTGGAGGAGAAACACAAGCACATTCATATTTCAAGTTATGACTGATGACTGGATCTTCTTCTGACTTTTATCCCGGTGGAAAAACATATTCTTTGTTGATCATGGGATAAACGAATTAAACATTGGACTGGCGTGCCATTTCTTACATGAGGCCCAAATAGCAAGTGGGTGAATGATGGTAGTGTCCAACACTTGTCTTTGAAAGTACATTATTGTGTATTCAGATATTTAAGTGTAATGCAAACTAACTGCACGATTATGCAAAACTGGACATGTGGATGACTGATATCCCACAGCATAAGGATTAGTTACTAACACCCACTCTTCAATTATGAGCATTAAACTCCTATGCGGGGGTTTTATGTCCCATATCCCTGTGATACAACCTGCTCCACTTTCACTGCTAACCACATGTTAGCACACCCTGGAATGAGTAGACACAGTCCATACAAATAATTGTAAAGTCTCGGTGCTGGTGTTGCTAGTGTTTACGACTGACTCAGAGAGGAAGGGATGTTGTCAGGTAACAGCTAAATGGGAAACATCATCATGAAGAGTGAGGTTATGTCACGTTGTTGGGAACTCGCCCTTCCAGATGGGGAGGTGGAGGGATATTTTTAAACCGGAGTCACAGCAGCTGAACTAATTTGGGTTAAATAGCTCATTGGCTGGTGCTAAAGAGACATGTCCCACACCTGAAAAATAAACCAGCCCTGGAAATGCCATGATCACTCATGGTCCAGGGTCGGTGACAGAGCAAATACATATCGGCGTTATTTCTCTATTACTGATACTCCCTCATTCTCTTTAAGAAATCTCAGCTCAGCTGTAGCAGCAAGGATCTTGCTTGAGCCACTGAAAATGCAAATATTTCAAACCAGGCTCACTTTGAAGCTACAAAGAACATCTTCATTAATTCATTGGCAGTGGCTGCTTTTGGGGGTGCTAGTCGGATATGGAAAAAGGGGGGCTGGGATTACATTACTTTTCGACTATTTAAGAAAAAAACCCTCATCCAAGATTCAGATGTACTCGCTAAATGAATTCATGACCCAGTCTTTGTGGAACACAGTACAGTATGTGGCACAGATCCGGGATGTTCAACATCCCAGTCTCTCAACTCTCTGTATTAGAAGGACCAAAGGCGAGACGACAAAGCCGCATTGGGCTCTGAACTCAGCTGCCGCCATCACACAACAATTTTGTGCTTTTCCCTCTGCAACTAACAGCACGACAAAAATGTTCCAACTTTAACATCCTCTATAACAAATGTCCTGCCACACTAACTAATATTATTTCCAATCGGACATCCTACCGACATCGCCACACAGGAGGGAAGGTTGTAAATTGACAGGATCGATAGGCCATAGTGTATCCTCTCCTCCCTCCTCTTTTTCCCTGTCTACCTCCCTATGTCCTTTTTTCTTCCAAATCCCCCAGCGACAACAAGTGGCCCTTCAGTGCATCTGCCATTACAGGCTCATCCACCAATACACTCTATGCGCATTCTAATCAAACGAGAAAAATAATATGGGGTGACTGTCTTTTCACATCTTGGCACCCAAGGCAAAAAGAGAGGGTGTGAACAGGAGCTGGAGAAAAAGAAGAGAATATCTTTCATTTTCCTTTCATATTTCCAACACTTTATTATGCAAGTAAAAGCTTCTGTCTTTTATGATGCTCCCCTAAGCTCCTTTAACCTTCTCCTCTCTCCCACTCTGTAGGCGGATGGTGGGCAAATGGATGGGAAGATGGATGAGGGCCAGGCAGTGAGCGGCAGAAGATGGAGTTAATGAGGCAGATTGGTCTCTTTGCCGTCGTGCGACGGATTACGGGAAGATTATTCTGATTCCCTTCTCTTCTCTTCCAATTTGGTTCTCTCTGAGTATTCACAGTGGTAAACTGGAGGGGTGAGGCGTGGCAGGGCGAGAGCTATGGAGGATGTGAGTGCCCACAATGTGACTGAGGCTAGACAGAAGACAGACTGGCTAACGTCTCAGACTGATGCCTTCTATCCGATAGCTGCTTCGAGAACTGCAACTGGTCGGAACGTACCCATCATGACTAATTCATCAAATGTCAACTGATCGGCCACATACATGCACATCGTGGACACTTGCAATAAGATACAATCTGAATATAAAAGATGTTGTTTTAACGCAGCTTTCAAATGAGGGTGCCGAACGACATGTGCCTCGACACAGAGTGATGGCATTAGGGTTGAAAGCAAACAAAAAGTAGCAAAGGACCTCAAATCCACTTTTTGCACACACTGAACAACAAACACTGAAAAGGTCTGGAGATATTATTCAAATTGCAGGGGAATTTGGAATTATTACAAGTCATCTCATCTCACAATGGCAGTGTTAAGCACCCTTCATGGAGTGCACTGAAAGCTCGGAGAACAAAAGTAGACTCATGTATGGGCCCTGCTCAGTGTAGCCTATTATTACAAAGGAGAAAAGCCATTTAAGCATTTCCAAAGCCATTGTCAGAAAAGGAGTTGTTAGACCAAGCTGATGGCACAGTCATTTTTTCGAGAGCTTCTGTTTGTCGATTGAAAATTAACAGCCTGATGCCAATTTGTGCTTGGGGGAAAGCGACGCCGGTGCTGTAATTCTCAGGTTAAAAGACGGTGAAATCATCTGAATGTACTGAAACTAGATTTCTGAAGTGGTGGCTCAGTGTCTGTGAGGTCCTTCCACTGGGCTTTTCATCCTGACTTGATGAGTCAACACCTCTGGCTCAAGAACGTCACGAGGAAATGAATCACATCACATTGCTTGGTTTCGCAAGGGGCTTCGTTTATATTATGCAGAAAGTCGGCTCATGTGCACCACGTCACTTTCTGCGTCAGGTTCAGCCAATCATCTTATCCTCATCTTGTATTTTATTCCAAGTATGAAATCAGGTCAGATAGATATATAACTTCATTAGACTGAGCAATGTGTAAAATTCTCCTTTGTCACTCTCGTTAAGAAAATGCATACAGGTTAATAGTACTTGTTGTACTAAACAAAAAACCTAATTGTACTAATTACTGCTGTTATCCAATGGTAAATGTCTTTCCACACGGTCCAGTAGGAAAGCTGGATGAGAGACGGTGCTCTTTGCAGGTTGATCTGTATATAGTGGAAACTGGGGGACTTCCACTGTGGAAGTTCACAGAGCTTTTGGTGGTCAGCTCTCCCTCTGTGTTTCCTGGGACTCCCCCCTCATGTGGTGTCTGCTTTCATCGTCTATCTGGTCGCGTCCTCCCCCGTCTCCGCCTCCGCGCGCCTCAACCAGTCAGCATGTGCTCGCTGTAATTGGGCTATTGGAGAAACAGTTTAAACCCTCGGCCCGATTTGTAGCTCATCATTGGGGATCTACGGACTGGCACCACCGCTGTGACTTGTACTACCGGGTCGGGCTTCTGTGTGGAGACACCGTTACGCACCCCAGTGGGCGTTTGGCGACAAGGTGGCGCAGGAGTCACATGCAGTCGCTGTCGGCTCAGTGCAAAGAGCCACGAATACACACACACACACACACCGCGATCACACTTATTGGAGGGTAAAACGATGAACACTACACCGCGCGGGGTCAGATCACAGATCAGATCACGCTGCTCTCCAGCTGCTGTGCGGTATCCAAAGAGCATCCGCCTCATTCCCGTGTACGGCAGATCTCGTTTTGGAATAATAAAGAGAAGAGAAATTGTTGGTAAATAATTACAGATTTTAAGATTATATCGGCAATGTAACTTTATGATGCCAGACAAATATTTAATGAAATTTGGAAGTCAGCGGGTCTTTGAGTGAAATGAGTATAACATACATAATACAATCAGTCTCACTCACTACACTGCATTATCACTATAAGTCATATGTTTTTACACACACACACACACACACACACACACACACACACACACATACACACATACACATATATATATATATAATTGTTGACTGGGTAAGTATGTAAGTATAATCCCTCGCTGCGGAAACACATCCATAGCTTTCAGAGACACGGTGCTGACTTTCTCCTTCACCACGCGCACACTCACGTTTCTTTTGCCCAATTCCTACACTCTGCCACTGCCGTCACGCGCCGCCTCAAAACATGCATTGCCACCGTGCCCCCCCCAACACACACACACGCACACGGGTTCAGCGCGTCCGCTCTCAGAGCAGCAGAAAACAGACAGACCTCAGATCCACTCGCCTCCATAGAATCTCCTCCAAATATTGACCCATTACGCATCGCGTGCTACCAGGAACTGGCCCGTGTTAGTGTGTGTTGTGCCCCCTGTCATCACAGAGCTGTCAGACTGATGCTAGCAGAGAGGGACACATCCGCACAGCCAGGGAAACACACACACACACAGAGAGAGAGAGAGACGCATATAGTCTCCACAGCAAAGAGGAGAAAAGTGCTTACTTGTGTTTTGCGGCAAATCCCCTCCGATATTATTCTCCAGACTTGAGCGGCTTTGTAAAAAATAAAAAATCCCAGTGTAAAGCCTGGACGTAGTTTCTCGCTTTGTTATTTTATCCAGCTCGGTGAACACAGTGTGGAGCAGGTTCTCATCCCCCCACTCTCTCCTTTAAGACAGATGTGGCTGAGTCGCTCCACCTGCAGCGCTGCTGTCAGCGCCGCGACAACGCAGAGGCATGCCACTTCCGAGTCGTCCTTTCAAAGTAAAACTCAGCCGGTGATGTGAGAGGCCCGGGGCTTTTATTGCGAAGATTCATTTGTGGTGTGTCTGATGGGTATTGCTGCGTGATGCCGGGCGAATTGACGCCTCCCCACCTGCATCCACTGGAGGAGACGCGGAGACAGCAGCAGCAGTGGCAGCGGCACGGCACTGAGCAGGCCGCGCGCAGGAAAGCGCCACGCTCCGGTTGGAGAAGGCTACTTCACCCTGTCCCATAGAGACGGGTGGAGGGAGCCCGAGCAGACGCCCCACACAGGCAGTGAAGATGTGACAGATGGTTAAGGATGATCATGGTGTCAGTATCAAACATAACCAACCCGTGATTCCATAAAGTAACACCGATCAATTAATCAATTAAAATCATAGAATGAATTCATACCATACCTGTGAAAACACATCTATTAGGGCATTTCACAAAAAGACTCACAAATACGGCCACAGAAGAACACAGTCCATATTTTAATAACTGTGAAATATGCTCCCTGTTGCCTCCAATAACCCAGCTGACAGCTTTGCCTATTATTTGCTGGTTGTAAACCTAATTATTTAAACCGCTTGGAGTCAAAGTGAAACAGTTACTAATGAGTCACACTATTTTTTTATCAGGTGTACCGCTGCTATTATTTGCTAATGACTGTCCATACCTTCAAATATTCCAACAGGCGAAGGAGTAAACAAAACAGTTGGTACAGGAAATATTTTTTTCGACAACATAATCCTCATTAGTTTATTTACTGGGATAAACAAATACCCAATATCTCCTTTAAAAAGTTTTATGATCGCTTAAATGGTACATAAAGATTATATATACACATCAGGGACAAGCAAGACAACTAGATCGCAGATCTTAGATGAATAATGATAAATCCAAACTCAGAGAAAGTGAACCTTTTTTCAGCAATTACAGCAAATAAAATCAATAAACAGCAGGTAAACATGTTGTCTGTATCACACTTCACCTGTAACAAGCATCATGGTGCCAGACAATAAAGCAGAAATGTCAGCATTTCCAAGAGAAATACGCAAATGTTTTTTGTTGTTAATGTTGAAAACAAAACGCCTGTGTGTGTGTGTGTGTGCGTGTGTGTGTTGGTCAGGGACATGCTCATGATGCTCGTGATGGAAATTTATAGCTAAGCTGGATGTGTGCTCTTGGATACAGTTTGTGCCCAACAAGCAGCTTTTCCTCGACCACATTCTGACAGAGAAACTGTTAAGAAGGCAAGTTTTGCAGTGAAAAGAAGCTGAGACTCATCCAGAGAGAGAATTTGTAAAGATGTGCACTTAGAGAGCTGCTTGCACTGGACAAAGTTAAACTGCATAAAAACATTGTATTTTTCTCCTCTACACGTTCAAAAGCCTGCAATGACATCTGAATTGAGTTTGCGAAAGTTTTTTGGCCGTTAAGTGAGAGCTTTCAGGATGTGAAAAGTAACAAAAGAAACAACCTTTAACACAGAACTGCAAAACATCTTTCTATGAGCTCAAACGTGGGTAACGCTCCCTGTGCTTGAGCTTTATTTATGGATTTTTTCCCCAGACGTCTCTTTTCAAAACTGGCTTTTCTTTCCCTCAAAACAGACATATTCAGACTTGATGAACTGGCTCTGAGAAGTATCATCATCCCTACTATCTGACATCTAAGCCCTTTGCTAAAGAGAGGCCATTCCAGCCATCACATTAGAAAGATAGGACACATGTGTTATATTATTTAGAATGGTCCTTTTACTGAGTAAAACAAGTGATCTAACCCTAAAAACAGCTCTAAGCTCACAAATCATGTGATTAGTATGCTAATGGTTCACATAAACAAACTTTCCTCTATAAACTTTCCAAATTCATAATAAACATTAGCCAGTCTGAACGGCCAAAGCTTTCCAGCTTGTTTTTATGCGCCAACTGGATTCGGTTTGCTGTATTTTTTCACAGCGTTGCCAGTTTCATTCTTTCAGTTCGTTAAATGCAATAAGTTTGCATCCTGAATATAAAACAGCGTTCTAATCAATAGCCCAAATGAAAACCAGCAGGGCTCTGAACCACGCGTAACATAATCATCTCTCCTGTAGCATATTTTCAAGACAACAAGCAGAATTTGCTGTGCCATCACCTGTTGCCCTAAAGACTGGCCCGCTGCTACAGCTCCTGGCAAAAAAAAAAAACAACAAAAAACCAATATGTCATCTGCACAACTGGGAGCATTTGATCTGGGCAGAGAGAGCATCTGAAGCTGAAACTGCAGTTATCCCCTGCCCTTATTTTCTATTCATTCCTTCCTTCATGTCAGACACCGTGCTGACAGTGTTCCTCATTAATAGCCTTGCACAGCCTCACTGTGGTCTGAAGCCCTGTCCTACCTCAGTGGGGAAAAAAAACAAGTTTTGTCCTGTATCACATCAGCAAACTGCTGCAGTAAAAGTCTGAATATCCGTCAGTGCTGTTCATTTACCCCACATAATTACTTTGGTCAGGGTAACGGTGTCTCCCGTTAGAGCTCATATAGTAATCCAACACCAGTAATCCAACAAACCCTCCAGATGTGATATTTCCATAGAAATATATTATACAGTCAGAATCAATTAAATAATGGGCCAGTTTACACCTTACTGGGTAATCAATCAGAAACCACTGGAAAACATTGCACACACATACACCATTGACATGCAAGTCAATAATGTGTCTTTGGAGTACTTTTACAGTGTATCCCATTCATCCAAGCAGTCATCAGTGTGTAGTGCCTTAAAGGTCTGTGTACGTCAGGGGAGAGCGGTGTGCCAAAGAAATCACAGTCCTAGTCAATGAACCTGAAGGGGGTGCATCAATCACCGGCTTATTGAGCAGCGTGTTGCGAGAGACGCCTGTCAAAGGAATATTGGCATCTCTCAGATTTAATTTCTCAGGCCAAAATATGAGATTAAAAAACAATATTGGTAGAAGGTTGGTGGCCCACTGTCACCACACAAAGTGGTGACACACTAGTTCCATTTTTTTCTAGTTATACCTGCAAACGATGCAGAAATGAAACTAAAACTAAACTACACACATAATATGTAACAATATGTGGAGAAACAAAAAGCATTTTGTGTGCAAACAAACCCCTGATACAAATCCATAAACACTTCTCTGTGTGTGTGTGTGTGTGTGTGTGTGTGTGTGTGTGCGTGCGTGCGTGCGTGCGTGCGTGCGTGCGTGCGTGCGTGCGTGCGTGCGTGTGTGTTAAAGCCCGATATGGTGATTTGAATTCAATTGAAATTTCATGCCTTTTAAATATCAGCATACTCATATCAGTTTAATGTTTTCTAGCACCTTGATTTAATATTCTCTACATATAAAGCTGGCTGATGTGATAAGCTTTCACTCATGAGTAATTCATTTCATTGTCGGAGGACCTTGTGAGCTTGTTGTTTTTTCCCCCTTTCTTTCTCTCCATTGCACTAATTAAAACTAATTGAATTGAATTGATGGTACCAAGCCCCTGAATCGCAGTGCTACTATCCGAGTCCTGCTCATCCCTGAAATGAGACAAATCAAGTGTGCCGTGTAATCACACATGAAAAAGTCAACACGCCAAAAAAGCCATCTCACTTGTTTGTTGTTATTGTTGTGAGCACAGTATCGCATCTCCATCACAGAGGATAACTTGGCAGAAAATAGCAGAAGGTGAATTGTTTTGCACACAAACAAGTGTGGCTGCATCCGATGTGTTTTACTTTTACAAAACAATTATAAGATCTTGACTGGAAATTAACACTGCAAGACTGGCAATATAATGCAATATAAACTCAGCTCTACAACAAGGTAACAATTATGTGGAGACAGTTGATCTAAATATGACATGTTTTTTATGGCTTGTATTTGAGTATGCATATACAGTAGTAGGGGAGTACAATGGCTCTACATTATGTTCAGGCTTACAATAAATGATAGCAATAAAATGCAGAATAGGAAATTTAGATGATACAGTATTATAAAGAGTTTATGTCCAGTAGTATATATGCATGATATACAGGACGTGTTTATATGTGGTATACGTGTTACTGGTTATGCCCTTGTATGTTAGAAATACAGTGTCACTGCTGGTTACATATAAAAAGAAATGTACACTATAGTTGTCAATAGAAACCAATGAAGTTTGAAAGCAATGAAGCAGTCAAGAGAGACACCTCAAGCTCATGGAAGCTGAATCTGAAGGTCAATTTGCAACGCAGCTCAGCAACATTAGGTCAGAAGTTTTGTTTTTTTTCATAAATAAGCTGAAAGGCCTGGGACACAGAAATGCTCAACGGCTTTCCCAGATCAATGTGTACCGGCTGCAAAATGGAAGTGTTGTTACGTCTTTCAGATCATTAAGTAGACCGCAAAGACAAGGTGGGTTGGCAACTGAGACACAACACTCGTGATGAAAATGAATCTATTTCAGTTGTGTGTAGGAAGGATGTTGAGTAATAGTCAACAGAGAACGGAGAAAAGGCGGGGATATGGCGTACACGCTGACACCACCAAGAGAAATTGGAGCTGAATATTTCAGTTACAAAGCTGCTATGTTGCCCTCTGAGGCAAATTTGCAGAGTTTCCTGCGAAGAAAAATGACGGCATCGGCCGTTTTAGCAAATTCTCATTAACAACACAGAGTGTGTTTATGTGCAAACCCTCCAGCGACTGTAGGAATTATGACTCATATCCATCCAGATGAAGGAGAAGTAATACAACATTGTTTTCAAGCCACAAAGTTTGCAATGGCAGGACGTCAGTTTGAATGGATGGGTCGACAATATGTTGGACTTAGACACATTGACTGCACTTTGCTTCATGTCTCCTATAGGCAGCAGCAGTCTTGTTGAATAATTAAACAAGAAGCTACATTAAATTTAGATAAAACTATCAAATTTCATAAATGTTTGTTCATCGATTTGATGATCAGTAATGAGAAAATGTTTTTTAAGGGTGTTGTATGACAGCAGAGAGAACACTGTGTTCACAGAATGAAGGGGGAGATTATAAGAACAAATAAAAAAAGCACAAAAACAATCTTCCTCTTCATCATATGCATGTCATAGTTTACTTTATCACAATGACTGCTCCAAAAGGATGGAGAAAAGACATTATAACACATAAAAGCAATGATGCTGATTGGGTACAGTTGGGCAGCAGGTTATTTTTGTTGGTGATAACCACAAGAAAAGTGTACGTGCTGGAACAATCACCTGACTCTGTCTGAAGTAGCAGGAGACACAAAAGAAACAGCAGTGATGGGAAAACTGAAACCACATCAATTATCGCTGGGGAGAAAACTGACAAAGAAGCAGCTTATTCAGTCAGTATTTGTAGCCATCTGAGAGATGTCTCTAAGATATGAATCTGTGGTGATGAAGGGCATTGGGGGGGGACTGAGTGATCAGCATGTATGGCGAGGGAGCGAGTCGGCACGTTCTGTTCCCTTAAGGCCGAGTCATGATTAGATGATCATGATGGCTCCAAACATATTTACCCCATGGAAACCTTTAGACATGGTGTCTGTGTGTGTGCCTGGGTGTGTAATGCAACAGTGACAACATCAGCATATTTGCAGATAGCAGCTTCTGAACAACAGATAGAGGAACAAAGATCTGCAGCACATGAGATGTGCATCTGCTGGTATCAATTGAGTTCATGTGCCGGTACATTATCGTTTTCATTTTCTTAAGGCAGAGAAATAATGTATGAATATAATGATTAATGTTATACTATACCTGTCAGATAAATGAACCTGACCTGTCTCAATGAGTGTGTCTCTAGTCTCTGTGTGAGGGCCTCTTTTCACAGCATGTGCACAGATCTACATCACGGGGTGCTATTTTCCAGGGGGCCCCTCCGGTGATCGCTGTCAGAGTGGAGAACACGGACGGCAGCATGTTGTGTTTGTGTTTGTGGAGGCGGGGGGGCAATGGAGTCTCATGCATATCGCAGTCATCACGCCTGTCTGCTGATAGGGGCCACACTTCACACACAGTGGTGAGGGAAGCAATTATTCCCTCCCTGTTTCATCCCTCTGAGAGGGAGAGCGCTCACCGATGGTGAACAATGCTGCTATTGTGCTGCACTGTGAAGCATGTGAAAATCAGCACAGGGCTTCCTACTACTCCTATGCTCCCAGTTTCTATTGTTCTCAGAAGCTGCTGTAAGTTACGTGAACTGCTACAAGTTTAAGGAAGGTTTTATTCTTCAGATCGGAACTTGTTAAAAAAAAAAAAAACCTGCTGAGAAGTAGACATGAACATCTGTGGAGGGATTTTTGAAGGAGGCTATTTGATTCAACCGTCAGAGACCCGGTGCTAAGCTAGGTTAAATACTTCATGCAGCCACTGCTGTATTGACACGCACATGAAATTGGTATTGATCTTCTCATCTAGCTCTCAGTTTGACAGCAAATAAGCAAATTTCTTTGTATACGCTTTTGGATTTTGGACTGAGGTGCAGTCTAAAACTGTATCAGTGGCTATAAATTCTCTCATACAAGAAAAAATATATATATATTTGCACTATGAGCAATGGTACAAAGAAAGAAAACCAACCTACAAGTGTAGGTATGGTTTTACTGAGATACTAAGATGGCCTCCTATGCTCCTGATTGCAAATCACTCATTAAGTCTTTGCTCAGTCTTTCTCTAACCCTCCTCCTCTCTCTCCAGGCCGCCTCTCACCTAATCTCCGCTTCTCTGGACCTACGCCTCCTATTCAGTTTAATTTCCTCAGCATGGCATGGGAAGTATGCGTTTATGACAGCCAAGCATCTGCAGGAGTAACTGATGGTGCAATAACCATAGGGAAACAATGCTCTCAAACAGGAGGGAGTAGGTATCACTATTGAACCATTAAATAAGGGAACAGTGAGTGCTGCCTGTGACTTTCCAGCAGGGGAATGACTGTCTTTTTCCTCCAAATGACTCCACTGTCTACAGCAGGACTGGCCTGGACCAGAGCGCCATGTAATGAAGTGAGCTGTGATGTGTGAGTTTTGTCATTTTAACCCATTCATGGTGGAGGATGAGATCTGCAGCAGGCATGAATGAAACTCATATAGTGAGTGAGGCTGGCTATGTTTTGACACAGTGAAGGGATGCATGGATGCACAACTTGTGTTTTCATCGCAGGTGCTACTCATGGAAAAACTGCAAGAAAAAGAAAGCAAGCTTAATGTGATGAATGTTCATATTATCACAGCAAAGACAGGTTAGGTTAATGTAGCATTTGACCCTCGAGCCATTTGAAAGGTCCATGCCATCAGCTGTCCAGTATTATATAATATATACATATGTGTGTGTGTGTGCAAATCAAAGCCAGAAACTAGACATTTTTTTAAAAAAGGCCTGTATCTAATGTTTTGAATCTAATTAGATGTAGTTTCTATAAAAGTCAATAATTAATATCATCAACATATTCAACTCACTCACCCCCCAACAACTTCCAGGAACAAGTTCACATGTAAAGCAGTCTGAGCTGTTAAATTGTCCTGTATTTCTTGTTACCTGATTGGAGCTGTGCTCTATGATTATATAATTAGCTTAGCTGGAAGAAACATTTTCTTCATATGCTGCATTTGTCCCTGCACTTAATTAACTGCATACCGAGGTGCAGATTAAATAGTCGGTTTTACTTTTACTACATAATCTAATGTGTTAGTAATTTTAATTATCTGTGGGGTAAAGGATATTAAATGTACCTTTTCACAGTAGCCTTTTCTGCTAAGTATCTTCATGCTAATCTGCCGGAATCACGCTTTCATGCCTGATGATTGCGTTCTCGAGCAATCAGCGCTGAACCTGAGTCAGTTATCTTACAGAAAAAAAGATAAGGAAACTACAGACGTCATTTGATGTATTAACTCCGAACTGCAAATTAGTCCCAATGCTGTTTCCATCTTTCACCGATGTCTGCTGGGATTTTTCTGCCAGACTGGCCCTAAAGCAGAAACTGCACATCAAGCCTGCAAACCGACAGTTCTAACAATCCTCCTCCATCCCAGTTTCACTGATTTCATCCTGTGCTTCTTTTGGGAAAAGGACACATCCGCCATTTACTCAAACCATGACCTATTTACACTTGGTGAAATGAGAGTTAAGCTGTTTTGAGACAAAGGCCAAACGGTTTTGTCTCGAGTACATATTGCACCATATCTTAAAAGGTAACGGTAAATTGAAGTGACAAAACTGAAAATCCAGTGTGCCTATATATGTACATACCTGCCTTAGACTTAGTATACTGTGTCACAATAACATAAATACTGTAACTGTCATGACGTTGCAGTCACAAAATAAAGTGTTAAAATCATTGCACATAGTTTTTCATATCCAACTGTCTGTAGTTAATTATACTTTTGAATATTGAAATCCGGAAATGAAGCAAAGATGAAGACTCTTAATAACCTCATTACAGTCTAAAGTTAGCTAAGACTTAATTACAGTTAGTCGAATGTCCAAAGGATAAACCATCCTGAAGGATGATGAAAGAACCATTGGGAACATTTTTTTTTCTTATTGCCATTGATAAATGTAGAAATTCAGAGAAATGCAGAGACTTCTGAGGGAGATGCCACAGAGCAGCATTAGCAGCTTTTAAATGGTACATTGTGGAGTCATAGACCAATAAGTTGTTTGTGAAACCATAATTTTACCCTGACATTTAACAGTCATATTAAGGACATCTATCAACTCATTGTCCTGCAGTAGTGTGTAAAGCAGTGTAGAGTGAGTGCAGCTTCAAACAATTAATATAATGTCGTTTTCAGTCAGTCATTTTTCATTTGAGTCACAGAAGCATATACTTATGGAGACATTCTTTTGTTCTATAGTCTATAATTATATGAATATCACTGTGACTTACAATGACTTGTTTTTTATTGGGTCATTACTTTTGCTGTATAAACCAGCAATCATTGTTTAAAGGGTAGCAAAGCTAAAAAAAAAACTGATAATATTAAAAATATGACACATCTCCACATTAAACCATACTTAGATGCCATAATAACATATTACTCATCATAATACACTGGAAACCTTCATCGGGTGTTTTAATCCTCACCAGCGCTAAAATAAATCTCATGCAATAGGTGGTGGAATTTACACAACAGATAAATTACACCACCAGCTAATAATAACTAACTACAACAAATCAGAAAACTATTCATCTACAAGTATTCATTCATTCTCTACCACTTTCCTTCCTTTCCTTTTCAGGGTTAGGGTTAGAGGCGAGAGGCAGGGTACACCCCGGACAGGTCGCCAGCCTATCGCTAGGCCAACATAGAATATATATGTACAGACAGTGCAAAAATGTTAAATGTTATTTTTGGCCTCTCTTTAACCACTACACCTCCGCTCTGTGTTATGCTGGCAGTTCATTTGTACTGTACATCCTCAGCAAACCTTTCACTCAGTACGTCTTTATCTGGTGGCTAAAGCATGTCTGGATGTTAACACTATTATACTGCACATAACAACAGAATAAATATTACACTTATCACAAGTGTAATTTTACACCATTTGTTTCAGCAGATTTGGTTTTGTTACACTATTAGCTAATGTAGCATTGTGCAAACCATTCTCTCTTCTACACAGAATCATTTACCCACACTTCTACAGTCATGCAGTTCTATAACAAGCCATTCAAAACAATGCTATCATGTTCTGCTGTTCTTATTAGTTGGTATTCCTGCACTGTCCCTTACATTTTATTACTGAAAAAATATTTTATTTTGTAAATCAAACAGATTACCCCCATGAAATGTTTTTTAATCATCCATTTGAGTAACTATTCGGTTTTTGGCACTGACAATCATATCAACCCATCTTCTCTTCTCTCATTTCCTCAGTGCAGGAAACCATAAACCACAAGACTCCCCGTATTCACAAGTAATCAATTATATGGTCATTTCCAACAAGCCAGAGAACCTATTATTGCATCAGCGTCATGTATGATAGCTTGGTGATGCTTATCTATTTCCCACTATCACTTCATTTGTCTATTTCAATTGAAATGACATCCCTAATGCATTCATTGGCTGTATGTAACGAGATGTTAAGAAGAGGATGTTTATGTACAGTATAACCAGCATATCAACTCCCTGGGAATGTTTATTAATGGCTCTTGTATAAATCAAACCATCCCACAGCGCACTTACTACAATTATGCCACTGATCAACAGTGATCTGGCCTTTGACCTGATGAACTTTATCGCTACGAATAGCAATTTTTGTACTTCATTACTTAAAAAAAATAATTTTAATGTGTCAGGTAAATTTGTTTGGCTCCAGTTTACTTGTAGACTGTGTCCCGCACAGAAATGTTTAAGAACTGGCCTTATATGTCGTTACAGGTCATGTTACTGTATGAGAAGGTTATTTATCAATGCTCTTGCATAATGTGCTGAATAATAATTGACTGTTAAATTCTAGTGACATCGATGGAATGATCTTTATTGCAGCACGTCTGAGATGCAGGCAAGAACAAAGAAAGAAAGCCAGAGGAGGAAGCTGGATGTCAGTGTGATGCTGTTAGGTTTTTATCTGTCATTGTTTCATGAAATAGAATTTTAACTCTGTTAGAAAGCAGCCAATGTTTATACGGGCACAGGAACGTACGTCTGGCACCCATCCAGAATCTAAAATTGCTCACCCCAAATCCCGGGAAACTTCCACATACACTTTAGCAAGTGTAAACTTCTCTATAACTTCTGTTTTTCTCCTACTCTCCACCTCAGTATTGATGTCGCTGAAACGGATAATATGGGCATTATTCATGGAAAGCAGTGGTGCGATTGCCATGTGTATTTGCATGTTTTTAAGGAAGCCTCTGTACATATTTTTTTTCTGGCTCTCACTGACAGCAGCGTTTATTTACCGTTCGGACCGCTGTGTGTGTTCATTTTACACACGTCAAGGAAAACTGGATGCTCTATAACAAGTCTCGGTTGTTTTCCTCTGTGTTTTTTTCTCTCCTGCCAACCACCTCAAAAAGGAAAAGGAAATGTTTGTGGAAGGCAAAAATCCTACTGAGTGTAATGCGGCTCTCCTTTCAACTTCAGCAGGTTTAAAGGTGTGTGTAGAGTATGTGTGGAAATGTGTACATGTGGAGAATCATCTGCTCTCTGTTTTTCTGGTTGATGGGTTTGTTCTACCAGCATGATACAAGGCCAGCGTCTGTACCACAGTACATTCTGCTTCACTTGCAAGAATAAATTCCAAAAATATAATTTTCAAAGCTGTAACTATTGTAACAAATGGTGGCAAAAAACGGTGACAGTCTTGAATGTTGCCACAACGTGATTCATATCGAGTTTGCTCTGCATGTTTCTTTTTTTTTTTGAATACCTGCCTTAATTTCTTGCAAAGATAAAAATGTTTTTCTTGAGCCTCAGAGGGAGAAATAGAGCTTTCCTCCATTCCTTTTTTTGTCTTTGTCTCCCTCCTATTTTCAAACAGAGAGCAGAGTTTTTCCAATAAAAGCTAAAAAGGCTGCGGTTTTGCTCATGTAGCATGATGAGGGAACAGGATGCATTTCATGCTTTGTGGCTTTAAACAGGAATAAAAAAAAGCTTTGTGTTGTGTACGTTTGCATTGTTTTCTTCCAGCCTGGCTCTAATTCTGACCTTGTTATTCCACTGTAAGGGAGACAAACCCACAGTCAGCTGGGAGATATGAGAAGTGCTATACTTGCGAGGACGACTTGAAATACTGAATGTTTGAAGGGTAATAATTTATTAATGGTGTCCAACCCTCAAAGGGAGAAGATCCTGTCTGCCTGTATCTGAAATGTAACTTGGTATCAGATCACACTCAGGGAGCAGGTCAGGGGTGGTTAAGTGTGTGTGTGTGTGCATGTGTGTGTGTGTGTGTTTGGGGGGGTTGAGATATTCCACTGCAGTCCATACTGGTTGCTGGGTCTGTCTCTTGGTGTGTGTGCGTGTGTGTTTGTGAAAGAGCAGAAAGCAGGTGGTTAAAAGTTGGATAATATGTGTGTGCCTGATCCTCTGACCTCTCCTCAGCAGCTAAAAACCTCACCCTTGTTCAATGGGTTTCTCATAAAAGGTTTGCATAACTGCTAATTATGCTAATTAGAAGTGATAATGAAGGCAGTGAAGTGCGTACACTTTCCTCCTTCACGCTGAGCTTAAAACCACCCCCATGGTCTACTTGTCACTGAACACATCCCTCCCTGCATCTGCGCCCACGTCACAAAGAAAAGATGATTCTCTTGTTTTATCATATAGTTATGGTCATATTATCATACGTTATTCCCCCCATATTTTCATATTCTTCTCTACAGTGTCACTTTTCCACACAATCACCTCAGCCTTCCCCACTGCTGTCCACAGAGAGGGTATAGTGTCAGACAACTGCCACAATACACCCAGCTGCTTATTATGTGCTGAGAGCACAATGTGACGTTAGCTGTGGGTCAAAGGTCAATTTGATTCCTCCAAATCTGGGCAAAAGGCAGAGAGTGGGAGTTGCTAGTGCAGTCTATTCTGTTCATTAAAAATTACAACTATTTTAATAATCAGTTATTTACTGAGACAACTCTCAAATCTGGGGTTTTGATTTCTTTTTTCTCTTCGTTCCTTATTATTATCTTCTCGCATTCAGCCACCTCACTCCAGTATCTGCCTCCCTCTGAATCACTCCCACCTTCCACAGACAAATAAAGACGTATTATAACCCTTGCCCTGTCATCATATTAGAAAGAACAATCACCCTGAGAGTGATGGTGCTTTCAAGGCAGCCACTGGAAGAGGAAAACACGAGTCTGGGGAGTGGGTGGCTGGGTGATAGTGGTGGCTAGATGAAAGGGATTCTTCAGTCAAATACACACACACACACACACACGAGCAAACAGCAATATCCCCATGCCAAATGTTAGCCTTAAGTAAGTGAAAGTTTGTGCACCGGAGGAGCGAGGGTTGTGTGTTTATCTTTTCATGTGTGTGTCCATTTTATTTTGACCACTGGTGCTCGTCCAATATCTTTCCTCTGTCACAGACAGATCCAGTTTCTGGTGGCACATGTAACTAACTGGTTGTGGTGGGCTGGCCTGGGCGCAAGATCTCCCAGGTGCAGCATCTTCCCTGGCTCATCCAGAGGATTGCTGCTTGTGTTTCTGGGGTGAGTCAAACCCTCAGGGACTATTCAGGGCCTCTGTCCCCAGGACTCAGCACATTTCCAGGGCATTAGCAGAGCCTGAGTTAGGCTGTCAGCACCAGAGTGAAGACAGCCTGCGTCTGCAATGCAGTTTATGTGGGCGCCGCCATCTTTAAGTTACACGGCAACAGCACAAGACAAGCATGCCAAGTTTCACACACATATGCACTCACAGACACACAAAAAGAATTTAGGCGGAGTCAGGTAGAGTCATCATAGTAATCATATTATTTCGCCGTTATACCTTATGGGTATAAGGAATATAAGGTGTATATAACAGTGGTGAATTGAGGATGCTACAACTGACAATGTAAAACCACAATCTCTCCCCTCCTCTCCACAAACAGCCACATTATTGAAAACAACAATATTTCTGGCCAAACGAATCTCTCTCCCCAGCCTGGGCTTTATTATCTTGGACGCTCTCTTCTGGTGGCATGAGGGGAAGGGACATTGAAATTTTAAAAAATGGATGCGTGATCCGAAGCAGAGCTTCGTTCCTCTTTGTTTCTTTAATTTCCTTCCTCTGAGCTCCTGTGCTGAAACAGAGCCACGGTGTTATTGGTATGTTGCACTATGCAACAGAGAGCGATGGCATAATAAGCTCACAGTTGTGACTATCTCTGGCTGAACCGAGTGGCAGCCTCCCCCTGCGGACCAACTGATAGCAGCTGCTGTATATGAGATTCACCATGGCCTCTGGCTACTGGCCTCATGACAGGATGGACTAGGAGCAACGTGAAGTCCAGTTCAGGCTGAAAAGCTACTTAGCGTGCAGTTGGTTCTCCAGCCTTGGGAGGTTGGGTCAGGGTCAGTGTTTCCATGGTGACTGGTGATAGATTATTTGTTTGGAGGCACTGTTTGACCCCATTGTGTCACACCTCTGAGGTATAGACAGCAGCGTCATGGACCTGACGAGCACCACAGAGGATTCAGCTACACACAGGACCAACTCAAAGATAATCTGATATACATACAGCGTAATCCTATTGCACTGTTCTGATTAGATAAATTGCTTTTATGCATAACAGCACTTTATAGTTGTTGTTAGGAAGCGTAGGCTGATGTCACCTCTACCAGTGTAGGTGATGTTGACAAGCGACCAAAGCTGCATAAAGGCCCAGTGTGGAGGATTTAGGGGGAAATAATGGTAAAAACTGAATTATGAAAATAAGACTAATAATAATTTTCATAATTACTATAGTATCACTAGAAACTGAGAATCACTTCATTCATTTAGAATGAGCAATAGTCCACCATGTTTCACCACCAGGTTGCAACAGTGGCTGATGAAAGACAAAGCAAACAATGGCTCCAGAGATCTCACCTGAAAGCCACTGTTGTCAGAGCAGGGAGAGGTGAGGACTATTTGCTGGTGTCATTATGTAACATCACCACTTGAAGCCATTAACTTCTCCACACTGAGCTCACTAGGTGGTGATGGGTCTTAGAGGCCTTGAGATCTATAGCATGAGAGAAAAGTTAGTGTAGTTAATAAACTATTAAAGACTAAATTCTCTCCTGCATTGAAGTCAATATAAACCGTTAAAAAGAATAGTTTTTATTAACTGTGCAGACATATGTTTGCTCTACAGAGAATCATAATGGAGCCTTAGCAGGAAAATTAAAGAAGTTTCTTCCAACTGTCATCAGCTCTTTATGACATAACAGAGGAGAAGTATATTCATCCTCCTGGGTGTTATCAGGACAAATACATTCAATAACAGTCCATCCTTATACACCAGCGTTATGCATCAACTGGGAGTAACTTATTGGGTGATTTCAGTAAAGTGCACAGACTCTTTAGTTCTTATTTCCTGCTGTGTCTGAACAATTACAGCTGGAAGAACAACGTCTAAACATACATTAGTTTTTAATGATGATAACGTACAGCAAGCTCATGCACGGAAATAACCTGGTGAAATTACCCTTTTAAAGGCAAATAGTTTGAAACGCAGGCGACCACATGCATGAGTAGCAGGTGGAAGCCTTCAGCGCATCAATGCTCTCTGGGTCTCCCACCAGCCTGGTTATAGATCTCACCAAGCCAGTGGCTTGTAGCAGACAGAGTTTAGCCTCAGCGCTAATAGCACGGTGTATTGAGCCATGGGAAATTAGCTGTGCAGCGGAGCATGCTGCATGAAGCTCGGTGAACCTCAGTTGGTGGAAGAGTAGTCCCACATAGGTCAGAGGAATCAATGTCCTTTAGGGACACAGGGGCCAAGCTTGAGAGCACTGAACTCTCTCTAACCTTGGCCGGTGATGCCGTGTAATTGCACTGGTGCAGTGACGGGTGAGAGCTGGCAGGGGGCGAAGGCACCGGTGGTGGGTTGGGGGGTGAGGCTACAGAAAGGTGCGTTGGTAGGTATGCTTTGAGGTATAATACACATTTCCAACCGTAGCTGCTATTCATAGCATCATTATGATTAAAGACATTTGTGAGAAAGACTCATCTATTAGATAAACTCTACAGTCAGTGGCATTTTGCCATCCCAATGCAACAAGTGGCTACAATTTTAATTCCAGAATTTTGCATTAAATTCACAGTTAATTTTTATTACACATTCAAGTGTCTGTGCATACAGATCTGACCTCAGCTATAACATTACCGGCTTATGCTTCATGCAAGGAGTGAGCCTTCTTGACAATGCCACGGTATCTTTGCACTGCGCTGCAGCTAACTTGCCATCTATAGAAAGCAGCTGATAAACGTGTGGAATAAATGGCCAACAGTCAGCTGACTGCATGTGACCTGGCTCTGGTCGGCCTCTGTCACCAGAGGAAACCCTGTGAGACTGCCTCCACTCAGCCGTGAAGCACGAGGGAGGTGACTGGGGCATGGAGCATCAGTAGGACTGCAGCTCCCATGGGCCACTGGGGTTAGAGATCACAGTCATAGACAGGATGTGTTTACAGTTTGGGAATGGAGCGGATGGAAATGAAGAACGATTGTGGGGGAGGGGAAGGATGCTCTTGTCTCACTGATGTGGAGAGACACAGACCAGAAGCAAAGGCTGAACCGATCCCAAGAAAATAAAAACAATCATTGTCATCACACAGTAGTCCACTACTGGAAAAGAAATCCTCCGACTCAGCATTCTGTTTAAATTTAATACGATTAACACACACAAGAATTCCTGGAGATATGTTATTTAAAGAATCCACATAGCCATTGACAATATCCTTCTATCAACAATCAATAATCATATAATCATTCAGTCACTTTTTCATACACACAGTCAGACCACTCCAGTAGTGATGTGTGTGTGCATGTGCCCACATATCCTGTGCCCATGCATTTAGCAGGTTTAATTAGCTGTACTCAGGCCCCCATTCTACTTACAGTAAACGTGCTGACTGTGTGAGCAGAGGCGGGGGCGGGTGAGTTTGCACTGGATATTTCAGACATGACTGCCGGGCTTCCTTCTTGGAGAAGGACATAGTGGGAAAGGTCAGCAACAGTCTGAAGAAAGTGGAGCATGCTCAGAGCTAAACATGGCCCCACTGGAAAACTTCTTGCCTCTACACTCTGCCTATGTTCAGAAAGCTGCCGACACCTCGCAACAAAACTACCATGTCCACAAGCTGATTGTACATTTTTTTCTCTTTAGGTATTACAGTTTTTTGGGGAGATGCTAAAAGCCTATAAATAAATATTGCCTATATATGAATGACTGGGTTTGCCCTCACAGTGTATGCATCAATTAAGCCTTTACTATCATTCCTTACGATACAAGCACCACATACTGTATGATTCAAATCTCAATGGGAGCTATTTACTAGGAATGCAAAACTCGTCAGACTCATTTACTACAGTGTTTTTTTTTTTTTGGCAGAGTGCTTAATAAGCCACGGTTATTGAGCTGGCATTGCAGAATAAAACAAGCAGATATTAATAACCACGTGACAAAGATAGCTTCCAAAATACAAAATATTATTTTTTTTTTGTATTTCCAGTGACAAATTAAGTGGCACATTAATTAGGAACAGCACGAAAATGATGCAATGTTGAGTGATTCGAGTTTTGCTGAGATTTTTTTCTAATTTACCCATCTGAGAATTGGCATCAAGAAGTTCTGACATCCAGTATGAAGAAATCTGAGGCGACAGCCGGGTCAAATGTCAAGAAAACAGGTCAGAAGGTTGTTAGTCAGACACATGGGCAGACTGTAAAAACTGGTCAGGGAACGAGGATGACAAACGCTTCACTCACCCATGACAGTACGCCCCTAAGACAACATTTAACCTGCGCTGTTCCAATGCAGCTGCATCACTGGGCTCCACTTCACAGCAGCCAGAAACTGCACCATGTTTTATCATGGAGTTTAAATCTGCACGTGATGAACAGACTTTTCTTTTCCTGTCTGACATCTTTAAAACATTTTCAATGTTCTGTAGCAGATCATGTTAAAAGTAATGGGTTTTTGTTATTGGCTCGCTCTAAACATGAATTCCCATTTGAGGACGATCCCGGTAGATAAAGCTCAGTGAGCAGATAGTGAGATGGTTTCTTATGAGGGCAAATATGTTCAGAGAACAGGATGCAACATCATGAGGTTAACGTGTCTTTGCTTTCCGCGGCACTGTCGTCCAGTGGACCCATTGTTTTCACTGAAATATTTAGCCCAGGCCGGGAATTCTAACTCCTCCGCTCAGCCAAGCGCATCATGTGAATGTGTTTTCCAGAAGAAGAGAGAGGAACAACCCTCATGTTGGCATGACAGGGGTGACATTGCTCTGAGGCGGACATGTCTCCCCTGTCTGAAAGCCACCCTCCACAGTAAGTCTTTTTCTTATGCATACATGTGTGTGTGTGATAACATACAGCATCACCTTTGTCTTTCCATTCATGCATTTGCACGTCACTGCAGTAGCACAAACACTGTCTACCGCACTGTGGGCAAGTGTCTTTGTGGACTTGTGGCCTTTGGATGATGAAAGTGCTGCTGCTGTGTTCTGACACAACCTGTCCCTTCACATCAGGCCTCCATGACGGAGACTGTTGCCGTGGCACGCTCGCGTTTGTCCCTGACTCATACAGCGCATCTCCCTTACACACATGCTCGCTCGCTCGCTGTCTCTCTTTCTCTAATTCACACACACACACACACACACACAAACACACACACACACACAGTCCTGTCGTGACTCCATGACATCAGAGGGCATTACACTGACTTACATTTGTTTCCCCAGGGCTTACTTGAACCTTAACCATAACTAGTACTTGCCTAACCACAACCCTCACACTAGATCATAACCTTGCCTTAACCGAATTGAAGCCATAACCTTACAACATGTCTAATTAATGTATGTGAAGGGCACTAGCAGTTTGTGCATAAAATGTCTCTGTGGGAATAAGAATATATAATTCCTGGGATGCACAAATACAAAAGACCTCTTGCTCATCAGTAGGTGCTGTTTTTCTCTGCACACGTGCGCGCGCGCACACACACAAGCATGCACGCACGGACACACACACGGGGGCGCACACAGTGCCCCACCCAGCTTTCTATCACAGATCCTGAAAAAGCAAAGTGCAACAAACAACTCTGCCAACTCCACAGAGAGACAGTAGGTACTTGACACCTCGCACAGGCCTTAAATGGACATGCATGCGCACACACACAGGCACGGAATAAGATCAGGTACGATCATATGGTGTGTTACACGGTATTGCTGATTTACACATTACATCATCAGTGATCAGAGTCGGGCATTTGCACACATTTCAACATTACCGATATTCCTACAAACACATTTAATCATGCATGTATAGACCCTTTCATTCTGATGTGGTACATGGCTTAATGCTGCTTGATTGAAGCTGTGTCTGCTCTTAAGCTAATGGTCGATAAAAGCACCTTTTATCCCCTGACAGTCTGCTTCTTGATTTCTTTCCCCCTCTTCCTAAGTAACAGCCTCAGAGAGGTGGAGCAGTGGTGGAGAGGAGGAGGTGGAGGAGAAGCTGTGGTATAAAATCCGATACCGATCCGATGGTTCGGTCCACAAGTGGACGAGATAGAGACAAATCTTTTCTGAAAATGGAGGGTGACAGAGCTGCAGTGGAAAGATGAGAAGCTAAAGTTGGAATCTGCCTTCAGCTTATATGCATGTATGGAAAAAGCATTCTGGTCTGTTAATATTCTATAGAGCTGAGCTTCATGACTCCTGTTATTTTCCTGCTCATTTCCTCTCGGCTGATTGGGTTATTTTCCAGTGATACCAAACTAGTGGGAAGTGAATGACGTCCAGTCATTTTCTCATTTTAAGTGGCTCTGAGTATTGCAGAGAAATTAGTAGTTGGCCGCTGGCTGTCACTCATGCATGACTGAGGAAGTCTGCACCTGCATGTGTGAACAGATTTTGAGGCTATTTTTATAAATTCACCAATGATGGGGAGCCAAAGCTGCAAGAAGGCAGCAGTGAGTGAGAGAACAGTGTCAATACTGAGCTCTCCCTTTGTGTGTGGTCAGATATGTAACAGCATGTTTTGTTTGTTGGGCTTCGCTGGCTTTTAAATGCCCCAGCAAAGTTTCACTGTATGATCCATGCAGGCACACAGACTCGTGACTGACTCCGTTATCGGTGAAAAGAACCGAACCGTGGCAGTTCAAGTCACAGCGTGCCTTCATGCTCAACAGTTCAGTTACCTCCAAATAAAAAAAAAGAGAAATCAGCTTTAATGCTCAGATGCAGCTTTGGGCTATGGTGAGTGAAGATAAGTGTTTAAATGTTGCACGAACTCTTACCCAGTAACAACACGTCATGTGAAAGCGAAAGAAGAGGAGGTGAGATCTCTGCCTATTGTACGTATCATCACCTCCTGCACCCCGGCGACGATGTCACCTGCTCCTCTGATCACATTTCCTCATTAAACACCCTCCCGGGGCTCAGACGATAGAGACACATGTTAAAGGTTCAGGATCCAAACGGCAGCAGCTTTCTCCTGTCCCTGCTATCTCACCCCACTCCCTATCTGTGACAGCTATAAATAAAATATTCCCTTTTCACGCAGGTTTTGTCAGTCGTTTGATGAGCCGCCTTGCTTATCACTGGAAG
The DNA here is from genome assembly GCA_016785345.1 of Trinectes maculatus. Lineage (NCBI taxonomy): Eukaryota > Metazoa > Chordata > Actinopteri > Pleuronectiformes > Achiridae > Trinectes > Trinectes maculatus. The sequence continues at coordinate 269,645 of JAFBJQ010000109.1, forward strand.
ACAAAGCATCGAGCGAGCGCAGGCTTTGAGGTTTTTGATAGCTCGTGTGCAGCCATGATGGATTGTTACTAGTGGTGGGAAAAGCTTTAATCAGTGCTCGTCCAATATGATGGAAAAGGGGGAGATTTGAACGGGGGGAGACAAGAGCATGAAAAGTTATCTAACAGACAAACAAACATACAGGCGCGCTTGTTTTTGTTTACAGTCGGTGTCAGAGGAGCGTGGTCATACACAAAGTACACTTCTCAGGCACAAATGTCCCTGATGCTACAAACCAGGTTTGTTAGGAATCACCATGCTGACTGACTGAGCTAAGGCAACAGTTGACTCTAACATGGAGGTTGGTGAAACCCCGGCTCTGTGATCTGATATCAGACCCTCGGAGACTAAATGAAAGCCTGTGATCATGACACATCCCCCGTCTGCAGACTCTGATCACACACACGCGATCTCCCACACGCCTTTTTTTCTATAATTGCCACAAGTCCTCTTAAGTGAGCTGAAGTGTTTGTAAGCCGTGACATTCAAAGACACCTTGTTATTGATAAAGCTGCATGTGAGAAGAGAGCGGCCTCAGAAGCTGATCTGTCACGAGTGTTTCTACACAGGCTGCATGCTGTTCACTACTTCACAGCACTGTCACTCACTGTTGACTGTTGATCAGCGGTCACCGCTTCTTTCAGTGACAAATATCCTGTTACTTGATGCTCAATTTTCAGACGGTCCCTAAATGTATAGGTCAAATAGGTTGTTTCTTTGTGGCAACATTGAACAGCGTGTGTTAAATAGAAAAAGCTTATTCTAGCTATTTAAGGACATTATATTATAACTATGATATCATATGATGATAGAGACGGAGACAGTCACGAGGGGCTACATGGCTGAACATCATACAGAACATAACTTCAGCAGTGACCTCATGGCTGAGCTGTTGTATGTTAAAAAGACAGGAATGATTGATTTTATTTTAAGAATTAAAGTATTTGAATTTCTAGATTTTCACAAGTAGATGGGCAACAGTTGTTAACATTATTCACTATTTTTAGGACATTTTTCTTCTGAATTTCTTCAATAAAACTGTGACATCAACCCAGTTATCCCTTTTCTCTAAGCATTAGGATGCCCGAGGAAAAGCGATGTGCTCCGGATCTAATTTCGCATGAGCACATATCAGCCCTCCAGGCAGATACATTTTCTGCCTGACCTCATCAGGTTTAAAGAGGTGAGACTTTGCTCTCAGTCCATTAAGCTCATTAGGAAATGAGTGAGAACTGCTACGTGAGAAGGGAGCAATCAGAAAGTGTGTATGATGTGATAGCTCTGCTTGAAAACCCC
>JAFBJQ010000109.1:271212-308702 GCA_016785345.1 Trinectes maculatus
GAAACCCCCCGCCGCCGCCCCCCCCCCCCCCGCTTTGAGCCTGTCATATGTATACAGAGGCCATGTGGCATGATGGCGTTTTCTCTCTGACCACAGCCACTCAACATCCCTTTTATTTTTGTTTCATTCATTTAATAGTTCACTCGTCATTAATTATAAATTCAAAGGCCAAATCAATTTTGATTTCCCTGTGCTGTTACTTCAAAAACAGGGGGTAAGCAATATAAAGTAAAAACATGACAGAGAGGTTGTAAATGTGGTTAATTAGAGATTCATTTGTGTGTCTGATTCATGAGAAGCCACACACAAAAGCCCCAAAGCTTTGGCATGAACTCCCTGCTCCCAGCTCGGGCGTACAGCCTCGCTTTCTCATTTGGATTTGTATTATTTTAGTGGCATTTTACTGGAATGTCATTGGTGAACTTGTTATTTCCAAGCTCCAAATAAATTCCTAACATCATATCACATGTTATGCTTTTAGTTTTTGTGTCAATCCTATCAGTGCTTATCAGAGGAATGATACATATTTTTCACTGTCTACAGAATAAACTACGTTTGCATGTGGTTTGCTGTGGTAATTTTATTCTATTATATCACATTTAAAAAGTGCTGACATTATTTTGTTAAGCCCCTGTAACTGCAGGGACTGCTAGACTCCCCCTTTATTAAATAAATGCTGAGATGGCAAAAGATGAAAAAAGTAGAGGAGCAAAACAAAACAATTGTTGTCTGTATGTAGATAAGAAACATTAAAATACTGAACATCAAACAAAAATATGGTAAATTATCAGTTATATTAGAAGGCTACCAGTAGTTTTTGGACCAGGGAGTTCAGCTTCCGTAAACCTTCCAGTTACTATGGGGATTTGTTTTTCAGTAGACAGCAGGCAAAGAGTAAGATGAAACACAACCCTGCGCTTCATTTATCGCAACTATACATAGGGAATAAACATTATTTTGCTAATTATAACACAAGTATGTGTTTCAGTAACATCAACAATTAAGACATAATGAAAAAAACGGAGCGATCAAGACATATAGTGAGATAGGGATACATAAGAAAAGCAGCAGTGTAACAAACGCATGGCAATTACATTCGCTTTCAACAAACACCCTTGTGAAAAAGCTAATTATGATTCAAGGTCGTGTACATATTACATATGACAATGTATGAACAAAAGACATATTTACCAACTTTGAATTCATGTTACAGTCACAGCCGTAATTGATTATAATACATTTGCTGTGTATTTCATTATGAGAACCATACTCTCTCATCCATACAGGTGCAAACATGATAAGCAAACTACACAGAGACGTTCTGGGTCCAATTCATATGCTAAATAGGGAAATGATGGTAAAGAAAAGATAATAGAGAGGGAAGGAGGGGGGAGGGAGTGAAAATTAGAAAAGTGGATGCAGTGAAGCAGAGCGATTGAGGCACTTGAGTAAAAACACACACACACACACAATGCAGAACAATAGCATCTTCAGTGTTGGGTCAGACAGATGTTTCTCAGACCTAAGAAATGCCAGCACACTCTATAAAACTATTAATGAGGAGTCAAATTAAATTTTTTCCAAAAATAATACCTTTGCACTCACCAAAATGACCATAAAATGAAAAGTCACACAACACACACACACACTCCTGGGCATACGCCTGTTTGCATACAGCCTGCACCACCTGATGGAAATGCCAGTCTTGATCTGGCAATCTGGTGAAAATAAATTAAGAAAAACGCCAGTCGTCTGTTGAAGGTGTGATAAGGCTAAGGTCCCTCTCCAGACAGGCCCGCTGCCTGTTGGCGTTCTTGAGCTGCATGGCAGCATCAGCACAGATAACAATATCCTCTCATGTTGCTTTACACGTCAGGTGAGTCTGTGCTTTTATCTGATGAACCTGGCATCTTGCTCGGTATATCGTGCTCCCTTTTTTTATTTTTAATCCTGCTCTCTTTTGCAGTTTAATTAAACACTGTGCTGCTGTTTTTTTCCCCCGCAGAAAATAAAATCCTCCCCTATATTAAGCAAAAGAAGTTTGCTCGACCCGGAGCTGAGGTTTTGTTTAATTGTGTGTAGAAAAAAAGTGCAATAAGACTCGTCTCAGTTAAATTTCAGTCGAACAAGTGGCTTTCCCGTTGTCTTTTATCACATACCCACAGATGTCTGACAGATGCCTGCAGAACATTAGAGAAACCACAAAGTCTACTGCTCTGCTTGAGCGAGGATGAACTTTTAAAAAAGCCAAAATAAAGCATTCCTTCATCCAACTAAAAACGCTTTGGTGCACATTAAGTATAACATTTCTTTTTTCCTCTGATAGCTGCAGTTGTTGCTTTAACATGAAATTCCAGAAGTGCATAGTTAGCAGGAAGAGCAGCAGCCTCTCAGCGGATTAACAGACAAAGAAAATTTCGCTTTACAGTCACAAGAACGTAATCTGCTCTGACTCTGTCTCCCCATTGGGTCTTTTTATTCCATTAGTGTCAACTGTTGTTGTACTATCTCCCTTTTTACTATATACATTACATTCCCAGTGTCATCATTCTAACAAAAGCCCAGTATCTTTGGAATTACATCCAAATCCATACCTCAGGAATCACATACCTGCAATTCCTGTTAACGTTTTGATTAACCCCAACCAGACTGTAACCATCATTAAGGGTTTTGTTTGCCTAACGCCTGAACCTTATCTGAAACGGCACACATGCAGACAGAATAACAAGAAAACATTAACCCTACCTACCTTTTTCTCCTGTCCTTGTCGCCTGCTTCCAAATAGTGGAAGTGAATTTTTTTTTCAGCATTCCAAATCCAGCTGTTGTTATGTCCAGTGACAGCAGTTTCCCCTGTGTGAAAACAAGCAAGCCATTAGGTGCTGGTCAGAAACACTGTGACACAATCCGCATGACAAAAGTCAGCTGCTGTAAATACACGTCAGGAGCTACTGATAAATTAAGGGAAAAAACAACGCCTCCTGCGACATACGCAACAGTAAACATGAAGCCAATGTCAAACTACATAATGAAATTGAATTCTCAATTATCTGTGTTCCATCTTCCTCGGCCTCTAATTGGACTCTCTTGCATGTTGGAGTGTCATTTTTGCTGCCTCTGCCTCCCAACAAGCCACTTTGATGGCCTAATGATTACTTCCATTGTCATCGCAAACACTACAGGGAAAATTGTGCTGCCTGCCATGCTGCCAATTTTCAGGTGCTGTCATGCTTTGGTAAGAGCCAATCCAATGTCGTGAAGAAAATTAAGTTTTGTAAATTCTCTCTTGAAAATGGGCTTATGTTGAATTTCGACAGCCTTTGGTATACAGAGGAAATACAAACATACCCACAGAAGGCTGCGTGGTGCCTGCGCAAATTCATATTGCAGCTCTTACATAGCATGGTTTAGACTGGATAATCTAAACACCCCATGACACCAAGTACTGATGATCAGTTTTGTTTTTTTCCAGGTCATGTATTTGCCAAGATGCTGCCACTTCATGAGCACTTAGAGAAAGGAAACTGACCAAAATGTTATGTGGATATATATGCATGTGTAGTATAGTATGTATGTGTAGTATGTATGTATAAATTATTCTCTCTCTCTCTCTATATATATATATATACATACTGTATGTATGTGTGTGTGTGAGTGTGTGTGTGTGTGTATATTTATTTATATTCAAAATATAATTAAAATATATAAAATATATTCAAAAAGGATGGATGGAATATGTGAGTGAACATATGATTTTCTTAACAAATCTCAGTGTTTGTTTCAAAACAACCTGACCATGTATCATATAAAGTACTGGTTGCTCAGACAACCAACTCTGCATATGACTGTGCTCTGAGCAGCCGACAACGCTTCTGCCATTTTAACTTTTCCTTTCGGGACAAGGGTAAGATAAGGGCAGATGTACTGAAGCAAATCTGTCCAAGTGTCGCAGTGCTTTCTTTTAACGTTTTGCTGCTTTACACAAACTCTCCCTCACTTTCTCTGAACCCCCCCCCCCCCCCCCCCCCCCCCCCCCCCCATCCATCTCCATCTCTCCTGTGTTGTGAGTGCCGCAGTCAGTGGATCGCTAATAAATGCCAGCTGTCAGACTGACAGACGCAGTGTCACCTCTGTGGGGCCACGTCACTGAGGCAACAAGCCGGCAACATCTGCATGTGTGTAAGTGTGAGAGGGAGAAGGAGAGTGATACAGACACAGTGTGTAGGCGTTTGCACTTCACGACTTGAGGACAAATTTGTGTTTGTGGCATTATTCTTTACAGAGAATACATGTATTATACTGAGTCTAGATTATAAAAAGGAAATGACTGAAGGACAGTACAGTTTATGTGCATACAACTGTGGGTCAGTGAGCGAGCAGCAGCCTGAGGTGAAGGAAAGAAAGGTCACGGCAGGAGAGAGAGAGAGAGAAAATAAGAGAAGAAAAATGATAACAAGAGAAAGGGGAGACACACTGAATCTAAGTGCTTTGTCAGGGAGCACAGTCTGAATGATCAAATCAGATTAAAAGATCAGCCTATAAAAACTCGTGTTGAATAAAAAGAAACACTGGGCAAAGTGAAAGGATTAGCGGGACGAAGTGAGAACGGGAGACAGAAAGGACAGTGAAGCGATCGGACAAAGGGAGGACGATGGTGGGATAAAGATAAGCTGCTGAAGTAAGAGTAGAATTTTACCACTTTCACACACAATATAACGGATACGTACTGATGTGTGTGTGTGACATATGTTATGCATCTCTGACATATAGTAACTGACTTAACCATGACAGCTAATACTAATAGACTGTTTTTAATAGCCAGTGTACAAACACATTTCAAATAATAAATATTAACCACGATAACTATACAACATACAGTTATGGAGAAAACAGTTGGTATATAGGTATAGGTATATATAGGTATAGGTATATATTTTGTTCCTTTGAATATTAAATCTTAAATTTTCTTCTGCAGAAACACAAATGTCCATGGCCATTTGTATAAACTTGTTTTGATATTTCTTTGGTCACATAATAGCTTTCTTTACTTTTACACAGTAATCATTTAGCTTGAAAATATGTGAATCAATAAGGGATCAGGAAACCAGCTCATTAAGCATCTATCTCACACTAACATACCTCCAGAGTCCTTGTTAAGTTTGAACTTAATATTTTGGTATGTCATTAAGCCCCTACTGGGAAATCATTTCTGGGGGCAATATGATGAGAATAGAGTCAAATCAATTTGTTGTCAGGATGGAAATGGAGGTGCCTAAGTAATGATGCAGCTCTGAGTAGGAATGTTCGAATCCAAAGTAACAAAAAAATAAATAAATCTAGCAATGATTTCAATAATGATTAGGAAGAAATAAATAAATAGCCGGAGCAACCTTCTGAATAAGCTCTGAGAATTACTAGTCATACGTTGTGGCGATTGTCCACTTGAGATTGAAATCTTGAACAAAACTAGAGTCACAATTTTTCTGCAAATTCTCCAGTGGCATTTCGCTTCTTCATGAACGCCAATTACTCCAGGGGTAACTGACCCAGCCCTCTATGAATACTAATCACCGAAGAATGATAGGGCTGCAATTCACTTCCTTAGCAACCAAACAGAAGGGCAGAGCAGATATGAAAATAAGGCGACTGGCAAGTCAACAGACTGCTCCGACACCTCTCTGTGGCGTCAGACAAAAACATTTCCCCAGGGCCTGCGAGAAAACCTAATAAATAGCTTTTTATTTCAGCCTACCAGGAAAACACAGAGGAGCAGATACCTACAAAATAAGGACGGCGGGAGTGAGACACAGAGTGAGAGATAGTGATGAAGGGGCTTTTTTAGCCTGAAGAAGGCAGTGAGTCATCCAATCATGCATCCTGACTCACTGCAGCTTGGATACATCAACTGCCTGAGGTCATTGTCGGTCATTGTGGTTACAGGGTAGACGGGTTACGGCATATTGGGAAAGGAAGTGGGGTGGAAACTCCTATATGTCTATATTTACATGTATGTTTCAAAACACATTTCCACAACAGATAGAAAATAAGGCGCACTGAGGGGGACGTAGGCTGCGTAGGTAAAAGCAGCAGGCAGCGTTTATAATTGCTCCGCACCTGGCTGTTATTTCAGTCCCCAGCCAGCGGGGAGATGTGCTGTCAATCTTGACAGACACACAGACCCTGAATGACAGCGCAGCCTTCCTCTCCCTCTGTCGTCCTCCCCCCTGCCGCCGGCCAGCGTCTCTATCTGTCTCTGTGTGTTCCACAGCCTTATAATGAAATTCATTACTGTTACAGATAGGAGAGTAACACCCGTTTAGAGATCTGTGCAGAAAATCAATCACAGGCTGGTTCAGTGTGGGGAAAGTTCTCGAAAGGTTTCTGCCCGCATACTTGTGGTTGGTGTCTGTGGCCTTTCCGGCTTCGCCATTTGCTCTTATCTGAAGCGGGATTTCTGGCATCGGCAAGATGATACTTTCTTTAACCTTGGGTGTCGCTGATACGGGCCTGAACAAACAGAATGTTAGGGGAACTATTTGATTTAGGAGAATGAGGCATAGTAGTCACTTTGAGCGCCGCCACCTACATTGATTACTGATGTAAAGAAAAGATGGGAAAGCAGTTGCAAGGTCATGGTCTGGCCCCTTGATATAAACTAGAGATAAAGATTTAAAGATAAAGGTTTACTCGCTGGATCAATGTATTATTGAGTCAAAGGGACAGGATGGTGAGAGCTGCAATGTTGTATGTGATGAGTAATTCATTTAGGTAAACAGAAATATATTTGTGCTTCTCTGCACATTTCCTTCTTGAGTTTTAAAAGTGCATGATTCATCCTGAGTCTGGTTGGTTCACATCAAGGCTGATTAGGAGAAAATAATTATGTACGTGCTTTCCAGAAAAACCGCAGCCATATTTTAGATCTGCTTGCTGCATTACAGTATGATCACAGGACATTGTTCATACTGGACTCACTATCTTTCTATCATACTTCCTGGAGTAGATTAACTGTAAAACAGGAAACAATAAGGTTAAATAAATAAATAAATAAAAATGTGTGACATGGAAAAAATATCGTACCAGTCCTCATGCTTTGGTTAATTTTTTTAGGTCTTGGTTCCAGTTCCAGCTGGATTTACATTCAACACATTTCTCCTCTTTATAGACACATCCTTCCAGAGCTATGAGGATGTTGACATTACACAATGATGGGAAAAAAAAGACAAATGAAGGACAAACAAGCATATTTACAGAGAGCAAAAGTGCTGTTGTCAAACTATTTTGGCCATAGAGTAAAGGTCTGAATCGCATGTGGCTCTGAAATGATGCCATCCACGTCCACAGTGACAAGAGTCAGTGATGTAAATTTGATAATCTGGCCACGTCTTACAAGGGATCGATGAGGTCAAAATTTATGACTGCGCTTGTGTGAACACTTCTGCCGCTGAGGACGCCTGGTGTCTGTGTGTCAGACCGCCGCTTGAGTCAGTGAGTATATCAGCTCCTTAATATCAGATCGAAAAATGCACGACTGGTCTGGAACTCAGTGCCAACATCCATGCCGTTTCTGAAACCCATTGCTTTTTAGACACATGGCTTAACAGAGTCAGTGGAACTGAATCACAGCTGGAACAACTTGTCACACAATAAAAAGACGAGATGCTCACAAACTGTGTTTGAGCCACAAGCCTCTTTCTTCCATGAATTACAAAAACAAACAAACAAAAACAACGAGCTGACTTTAATTTGCTACAGGTGGAAGCACAGAAATGATATGATGTTATCAGGCACAGACACGATGCAGGTTTAGTTTGCGTTATTGTATGAGAATACTAATTTTTCTTTAAAATAATACTGAAACAGAAAAAAAAACATTTGTAAGATTGAACAATCTTACAGTTTCCTTTTGACTGTCTGCAATTCTTTGCTACTTCAAGATTTCCTATCCTTGGTATCTTGGTATACTGCATTAAAACCGCTCCTTTATAGTGTCCATATTTTGCAGGAAAGACAGGGAAGAGGCAATGGTAAGCAATAATAAAAGAACGTAATTGCCACAGTAAATCAGAACTTTCTGCTTCTTTAGAATGTTAAACACTTACAGCACAAGCGTGTAAGTTCAGAACAGCACGACAGCGTGATGGATTTTATTGAGGGTCTATTTCTTGAATGGGTTTCGGTGGAAAAAGTCCTTGAAATTCTTCTGTGGTGGAAACAAAGACGGCCCGTTCTTAATTCATTTCCCTGCAAGCTCCCAATCTCCCTCTGAAGAGCTCGTCTGAGTGGACTGACCCTGCTTTTCAATGAGCGTGACTGTAAATACGTGATTCAGAATCCAGGCCTTTATCAGCTCCCTAAGCCTGAAATAGGGTTCATTGCTGTGCCTGCTTAAATCTCACCACTCTCAGGGTCAGTCCTAGAAGTTTGTCGCCACTTGCCAGCGGAGGACTGTTCACAAGCTAAAGCTATGTGTCTTCTTTTTTCAATCCCTCTGGTAAGTCTGTGATGATAAGCAAGTGTGGCGAGTCATGACATTTATTTTAATTCGAGGTTTTCTTTTCTTTTTGGAGGATCAAGATTTACTGTGATTTATTGGTGACACACCGACGACCCTGTGCATTTAATTGATTGAGTTACTGCACTGAATCAGTTTGTGTTCTGCACCGTGCGAGAGGAGAGTAGAAATAAGAAGTAACAGATGATTCCAGACTGGAGAACAGTGTTTAGACAACCCAGTATGACCTACACTCCTTGTAATACATTCTGAAAGTTTGTAATGATGGGTAAGGACAGGAAAACCCGAGAGCACACACAATCACAGCGGTCTTATCATACACTTTGCATTTTATTCATGACTGAGGATGGAAAAGAAAATCTCGGCCTTCAGTTGAGTGGTTTGTTTATGTGCTGCTGCAGAAAGTGGCCGTATTCACTAATCTCAGGGATGCTGCCTCCAGTATTTTTCTCACTCTGCCGCCGCAGGTGGTAGTTGACTGGTTTAAATAAATGACAAATTTTCCTTTGGCAAAAAATGTCAAAATATAAGCTTTTTAAACTTTTTTCTAGCGCAGAAAAATAAACATTGAAAAAAGATCAAGGTGAGAAAAACACAACCCTCTCCAAACGCAGCTGCAAGTTCATCTCTGTACTTAGAGGGAATCTTTTCATCATCTAAAATAACATTAACTCAGTAGATGCCATTAAAAATAGCTTTTTCCCTGAGACGTTGTAATTCCTGGATAGTCCACATCAAATTCAGTGACAGGAAAAACAAAACAATCACAGGCCCTCAATGTAAGAATAATGAACTTTGACCTCGCAATCCTCCACTCTCGTCTAGCAAATTATTAATGACTCCACTGCAATGCCTCTTCAAACTCCATATCAAGAGTAAACTATACCTTGTTCACCTTACACTGATATAATGTACAATGTAAAATTATTATATATGTATGTGTAAACAACCTAACCTAACAATTTTATCACATTTCACTCTCATGCCCCCCTTCATAGCACTGTTAACTTTCTAACTGTGGAAATAACATTAATTCTAAATTCATTTATGATATGATCCTTCAAATTATAGCAACACCTGACCACTTCGCCACGTTTTGCCAAGCTGTAACCTCAGTGACAGACTGATACTTATTTCAATCATTTGACCGGTACTGAAGAACCATTTTATCTTGCTTAAACAAGACATACAGTTCACAGAGAAGGGCAAGAGAATATCTTTGCATGCTCAGCACACAGCAGTGAAATCCTGAAGGCTAAGTTTCTCTTCATCTGTAGCTAACGCTGCCCTTTGAAATGTATCAGTCATTGCTCACATTTGCATTTGAGCGCTGAGGTCGTCTCGGATCTGTTACGAAAGGTCGTCCGTGTTTTGTCGTCTGCTACAGATTTACATCATCTCACATGATCGCATATGTCGCCCTGGTATTCTCTTGGCAGCAAAAACTGCACACCAGACAGAGGTGTCCACAGTGAATATGCATGAATGTCACACATTGTGCTCCGGATGCACAGGTGACAATGATTTCCTCCTGTCATTATCATAAACTGTGATTTATTGCAATAGAGGTATGGCCGCAGCACTGCATGATTACCCAGAGCAGTGGTATATAATATCCTAACCTGCATAATAGGAATCTCCCTCAAGAAGCAATATCGCTTGAGATGTTCTGACGCTTGGTGTTGTTTCAATTGCACACTCCATGTGAAGTCTGGAGGGGGAGAAACGCCTGTCACTTTTCATATCGCCTCTTGATTTATTTTGATCCGTTATTAAAGTTCACCTCCGCCTGAACATTTCCATAATGATCTCTCTTACAGTGGTATATATCAGGCACACAGACTTGCCTGAGCCTACCAGCGTGTCTCTTATTAAATCTGTTGAGCTGAGAATTTACTCAGAGGCATGTTTGATTAATGAATGTAAGGATCCAATACCATATCGGAGCCTGTGTCACAGCGTCACAACCCACAGCTTAACTCTGACACAGGGAGCAATGTGCTTATATAGGTTTCTCTCATCTTATCTGGAGCATTTCAAGGGGTAGTAACTGCTCTAGTACATCATGCCGAGGTGTTGCTGGAACATTCAACACCAGAATGTGATTACTGTTTTGATAATTGTGCTTCGTGTTTGGAAGTAGTAAGTGTGACGACCCCTGACACGCCACCATCTGGCTGTGTGGCTGCTATGGTACAAAAAAGTGCTGCGAAAAAAAACAGTCCGTTTCAAGTGTGCATCCGGCGCCGAGATGGAACGATCAACAACTCCAGCACTCAGGCGACATACAGGGCGCCACAAACGGTGAATAATTTCCCTGTATTTCCAAAGCAGTGCTGTGTCTGTGCTAGCAGGGGGATTGCCATCACGTATGCGCTCCCACAAAGTGCTGAAAACTCACTTTTGCCTCCATCTTTTCGTCTGCCAGTCATCTCTCAGCAAGCGCTCAGTCCCATGTGGAGCAGAGAAACAAATTAAGCAATGTAGAACCACTCAGAAATCCATACAGTATTCGCCCCGGTGGGCTCTCGCTTCAAATCTGTCATTGCATCCTGGGAGGCTGGCGAAGGCTTCTTGCTGGGACGTGAACAGATGAAAACGTCTCGACATCCAGACGAGACCGTAAGATTCCACCAACAACACTCTTCAACGCACTCAAGTGGCTCTGGTGAACCTCTTAAACTTTAACAGTATGCTCATTACCTGTGGCTACAGGCAAAACATCCCTCTCCCGTCTCCCTTACTCAGTTTTAAAGCCCGACTGCACTAAGCACCACCTTGTGAACAAAACTAAAGAGTCACATTACAACACTGGAAACCACAAACACAAAAGGCCATAAAGATTACGACCTCCTCTCTTTACTTTTTATTACAGTAGCTGTTAGTCTATCCAAGTCAAATCTTTATTTGGCATTATACTTTCCAGTTCTTTCACATCATTAACTTGGACTTGGGGGCTTAGGTCCAGTCTATTGACATGTTTTATACCATTGCTGCATTTGTAGTCTTTTACGTTCTTGTGATGCGAGCAAGTCAAAAGTGTTGTGTGCATCGGATATGTTTTCTTGCACCTATGTTTACATTCAGAGCAACGAGGACGTTCCCACAAGCACTGAAACCACTTCTTCCAATGAAAAGGAGACTTATGATCGTCACTGATATCAGAAGCCAGGAAACGACAGTAATGCAGCAGTCACTTGTTCCCCACTGCATCCTTCTCATCATCACACACTCAACACAGCAGCGTTAAAAAGCCTGAGTGAACTCAAACTTTTACAAGACATTAGCTCCAACAAACACATCCCTCCTCATGCTCTCTTTCATAGCCCGATATAATTCTAAACCGCAAATGTCTCCTAATGAACAAGACAGAACACCGTTATGTAACAAAAGAAGAAACAGTAAAGATTACACGACAACAACAAGCAATAGGATTGCTTCAAACCCAACCCCCCAATACCCTCAATGCCGTCTACAAGTCGTATCAACCGACACTTTGTCACTTCTCGGTCAATAAAGCCCAAGCCCCCTGTGGCATCCACTCCGTCACCTTTTAATTACAAACCTTTAATATTTAAACAGAATCGAGGGGAAAAAGTTCAAGGCGGAAAGAAACACAAACTTTGTAATGTACTTTCCTTACGCCTGCCTTCTGCCACTGTTTTTTTTTCCATCTTTTCACATCTTTTCTCTGCTACTTTATTCGTCACTCAGCTCTCACCTTTTATTCTTATCTCCCTCACCCCCATTCATCCTGCTGGCCCAATTTCTCATCTTTTGCCGTCTCTGACTATCAGCTGCGGGTTCATAAAGGCAAACGACAAACAGACAGATCTTCACAGATGAGGGTATGGGGGAAGGGAGAGGGGGGTCAGGGCACTCACCTGCATCCATCAACGTAACGGTGCGCAGTTGGCGAGCCCCCGCCAGCATCCTGACATCACAGTGGGAGTTACAAATGGATGTGACACTCTTCCTCCGTCATGTCTCTCTCTCCGGTTGTGTGCCTCTGTGGCTGCGGCATTCCCTGAAAAACAGTGGGTATCTCTTTCAGCTGGTGTTGTGAGGATCTAGTTTCAGTCTTTAACCTACAGCATTTTAGGGATGTGAGCATTTACCTCTGTCTTGGATGGCTGTGCCTAGTGTCTGACATTTGGGTTTCATCAGTGGGAAAAAAAGATGGCTACATCACATTACATCTCTCTCTCTCTCTCTCACTTCCACAGTTGGAAGACGTTACAGCATGTGAATTTGGATTCTGACTATCTGACTGCAGGGGATAATGGGGTGACCTTCAGGTATAATAAGGCTTTTTTTCACATAAGAGGAAATGAATGTGCAACTAAAGGCTGAGAGAGCACGGTGCGGGAAGAGGGAGATCTGTCGAAGCACAAAGGTCACGATAACAGTCATTTAGGAAACATACCAGACAGAGGAAACGAAGAAAATCACTACCTCACAGTTGTTAAACATATTCCCAAAAGAAAATCAGCAGGTCAGACTGCTGTTGTGGGTAAATTGTATAGTTTATGTATTATGTTGAATGCTTATTTTGAGTGCGTGCGTGTGTATGTGTGTGTGTGTGTGTGGGTGGGGGGGGGGGTCTTTAGTTGAAAAATAATCATGGTTTGAATTTGGATTCTGACTATCTGACTGCAGGGGATAATGGGGTGACCTTCAGGTATAATAAGGCTTTTTTTCACATAAGAGGAAATTAATGTGCAACTAAAGGCCGAGAGAGCACGGTGCGGGAAGAGGGAGATCTGTCGAAGCACAAAGGTCACGATAACAGTCATTTAGGAAACATACCAGACAGAGGAAATGAAGAAAATCACTACCTCACAGTTGTTAAACATATTCCCAAAAGAAAATCAGCAGGTCAGACTGCTGTTGTGGGTAAATTGTATAGTTTACGTATTATGTTGAATGCTTATTTTGAGTGCGTGCGTGTGTATGTGTGTGTGTGTGTGTGTGGGTGGGTGGGGGGGTCTTTAGTTGAAAAATAATCATGGTTCCAAATGCATGCTGTGAATGTGATAGCTCTTCGACTGGCAAAGGTGCTGCTCATCAGTGCAGTATCAACGCTCTGAGGTTCCTACAGTTCCTGAATGCACCAGACGAGAACAACAAGTGTCAGCTACACATACGGAGCAGCCTGACGTACTCCTTTTTGCTGTGTCCCATTTCTTTTTCCTTCGCCCTAACCTCTCTGCTGACTGTGCATTCACCTGAAACACAGTGTTGTGTCCCAGTTACAAAGTGCACTCTGCCGAGTGATTGTCACTCCTTTAAAACATACGCTGCCTATAAATAACTGCCATATGCGTTACAGCTGTC
Organism: Trinectes maculatus; assembly: GCA_016785345.1. Classification (NCBI taxonomy): domain Eukaryota; kingdom Metazoa; phylum Chordata; class Actinopteri; order Pleuronectiformes; family Achiridae; genus Trinectes; species Trinectes maculatus. The sequence goes on from JAFBJQ010000109.1 coordinate 285,064, forward strand.
CATGTGTTCCTTTGAAAAGGCAGAGCATTTTTTGGAATTGTGGCTGATTTAATATTAGTCACCATTAATGACGACGTCAGACATTAAGCCAATGTGCCTCTTTATATAACAACCCTACAACAATAGCTACACTAATGACTATGATGATGATAATAACATTAATAATGCCTATTTTCTGGAGCTTGTTAAAAGCGATTCTTCATTCAAACAACTGATGTAATATGTCACTGAGGCATCAAAACACCATTTTCCTCACCATCAGACATCAGTGACAGTGCACTGACCTTGCACTGGCTTTATAAGTTTACCACAGCCTCACACAACTCCAGGCTCCTTAACATTTCTCGTCACACCTCAGACTCTTTCTTCTCTGTAGGAGTAGGGATTCATGCTGGGGGAGCCAAATCAAAAAAACATTAGGATCAGCACTCAGGGCTTCAGTGGTTAAAGGAAAAAAAAAAACATTCCCAAAAGCAGACACTGGTAATTGCAAAAACAAACTGTAGTACTTTTACAGTTTAATGTCGAATCTTGAGTGCCGCCATAAGACGCCAGATGTTTGCTGCACTATGGCACTTAAAATATAAAGTTAAAAAGCCTTTCATGGCTGCTTCTTTAATATTTTCCATGCTTGATATATCAAAATGCCATAGATGTTGTCACAGATGTTGTTTGATGTACATAAGCAACTTCCTATAGAATTAAAAGTAATTCTGAAACAGTGCAAGAGCGTTTCAGATTATATGCTACATCCTAATTTGCACTTCTACTTTCCCCTTGAGTTCTAGAATGATGGATGCTATAGGAGGGAACCAGGGTTCCCACTGGTGCCAGATGGCTGCCAGGTTCCTAGTTGCTGTCGAGTCAGCTGTTCATATACCGGTCATTTGCACATGTGGGGAGAACAGGCCAACACCTACAGCCTGTACATAAAGCACATACAGCAGTGTGTTTGTATCCAACTACGTGTCATAATGTACTTCTAAAGAACCTAATCCCAAAGTCAACCCAATTCCCTGATCCTCATCCAAAGTACTGACCTGCTGCATCATCACTCAAAAACTGTCCTCAACTTGTTATTATGCTCGGTTGTAAATTTAATACGAGGTAAAGCAATCCAAGCAAAGTTACTGACTTGAGCTCTCATAATATTTATGGATAGCATTTACAGAATCCATTAGAAGCATGAAACCTGCTCTCTGCAGCTCACTGTTCGTAAAAGCTAATAGATGCTTTTCAAAGAGTTAGATAACATCACATTGGTTTTCTGCTTTTATAAGAAACAGCATCTTATACCAGCGAGAACTGTGTAAGCATCATGTTGAAGAAGATTCAAATTTGACACCTGTTAATATTCCTGTCTAGTAAAGAATAAAGAAACCTCCCGACACCGTAAATCTGAGATCATAGGGAGACTGCAGAGTGACAACGACAAAGTTACATTTCACTTATGTGGAATTATATGGTTGTATCTCTGAGAAGACATGATTTACACACAAGTTGACAGATGTATACTGACAACAAAACCTGCCGTGAACATAACATGAATGGAAAAGGCCGCGGAGGAAGCAAATACAGGTTATCTCTTCTAGAAAGAAGAGTCCTCAAGTTCACAATGTTATCAAAACACTAAACTTTATATCCTGGGAACATTAGGCGCCTGAGACTTCTTAGCCAAGCCCATTTCTGATTTTCTTAGTAAGTAATATCCAGCGGCTTTTGCAACTCCTGGCTGAGCTGAGTTCATTGTATGGGTCACCGCCACAGACGCTACCAACAGAATGAAACAAAAAGTCTCCAATTTTGACTGGTTATTCACTCACTGTGGTGCTGTGTGCAAAACTGGATTCATGTACAGTATATGAACATGCAGGCAAACCAGCATATACAAGAGGAGGCTTGCAACCTAAAACCTTCCAGATCTGGAGCTGCTCTCAGGAGAGACAAACCAATTAAAAACGACAGTTGAGTCTTATCCGACTTCATGTCTTTGTGTTGCTCAAAAATCCTCCTTTCCTCATTTCCTTCTCTTTAACCCGCTCTCCTTCTCGTCATTTGTGGGTTCGGGGTAGGGGTATTTATGGGGGAAGGGGGCATCTTTTGTTTCTTTGTTGCTCAGGATATTTGAGTGTAATTGCTACACTTGGTGCTAATTAATGGTCGAATGGTGATAAGCTGGCAAGAGACTCAAAGCAGTGTCTGTGCGTACTCACTGATAAAGGGGCACGTTCGAGAGGAAGCAGAAACCCACATGACAACCTATCAGACGTGCACTAACTGAGAAGGAACACAGCACTCCTTTCACTATAATTAGGTGGGATACAGTGCTTTTTTAAGAGGACAGACGTTTAAAAGTTTTTGTTTATATTTTGTTGGAAAGTACTTCCAAAGAATATCAGCTAGAATCCAACTATTGCTTCGTTGCAATTGTCAGAGCATGTGAATAATATCATGAGCTTAATGTGGCTCATTGGTTCCTAAATTGAAAAGGTCAAAAAGTCAAGATGAAGCTACAGCCTGTAAAAAATAACTGTTGTCCCAAATAAATGTGTTAAATACTTTAAAATACAAAGCTGCTTTGTCTGAACAGACTTTTAATATTTAATTCCTTTAAAACCATGAAAAAAAATACACAAGAGCAAATACAGAAACACATCTCACATGCACACATTCACACAGATATTGTGTTGGGTATGACAGCCAGCCGTGGTTCAGTGGTATGTTTCATCTCTGTATCATCCCCGAGAAGTTCAGAGGAGTTAATCCGTCAGTGACGACAGAGCCTTTATATAGAGGCCAAGGAGGAGAGGGAATGTGTGCTGAGGGATTATGGGTAAGCAGATGAGCAAACATTAAGCATTATAACAGTAAACACTGACAGACCGGCACTCGTTGGAAAAAATGAGCTAAAAAACCTGAGGGCTCGGAAGAGGAGCTCAAACAGTGTTTGCATGGGGTGTGGATCTGTGTGTGTGTGTGTGTGTGTGTGTGGAGGGGATGAAGTGATTCCCTCTGCTGTTTGCAAATGTTTTCCACGTATTTCGCGAGCACGATTTTTGACAACATAGCAATCTGGGAAGTCTCATCCGCCGCTATTTTCAGTCATTACAAAGCAAATTATAGCTGAATGTCAAGGCAATTTCTACACAATCATCGGTGTTGTGGAGACAGACATTCGTCCTTCTCTCCTTTTTTCTGCTGATGGCAGTACTTTCCACTCTGCAGTTGAAACCTAAAGTACAGCTCCATTCTCTCAGCTGGAGCTTATTATTCCTCGCCTTAGTCCTGCAGAGATTCAATTCCACAATCAGTCTGCCGAACTGGACATCAACAAAGAGCAGCCCGTTCCCAGTGGACTGCTGCTTTCTCCTGCTCCGTATCGCCTCTCTTCAACTCACACATCCTCCTCTCAACGAGGCTTCTTCCCTCTCTCCACCATCGAAAATGATAATGGAAACGAGCTGCGGCTCGCTGATTACTTTTGTCACACTTCATCTCCATGGGGGGTTCATTTTAGTGGCAGCAATCGCTATCCAGGAAAGGACGGTCCCTTGTGTGACATGGCAACCGCTGTAGCAGATCGAATAACCAGGTTGTTGTTTTTGCACTGATGAGGGCGATAGAAATTGCACAGCTTAAACTACTAACTGCTTATCATTTATTTAACTACAAATATTGCACACATGAGGTCATGGACATTTAAATAACTGGAGTCCCAAACCAGACAGAGAAGCAGTTGTGAGGTAGCGCAACAATCCGGCTTTGACAGGATAAAAGAGGTGAGCCAGTGAGAGGCAGCTGAATTGCCCCTGAGGCCGGGGAGGTAAGACGTGTCTCCCCACAGCTCATCGACAGAGTCAGGAAACAAATGTCATTGACTCAGCACAGAGGAGAGAGACGAGCAGCTGCAGGATCCTGGCAGACAGGGGAAGAGGGGACAGTCTGGCACGGTAAGGCTGCACTAATATAAGATGAGGGCTGTTAGCACACCTGTTAGCAGGCATGTTTGCATGTGTGATCACTGTTTTGGTACACAGGCAGTCGTATTGGATCACGCTAAAATCCAAACACTCAGGGTGGAGAGGGAAAAAAAAGACCTTGCCATCTGTCTCTCCCCTACCTGCCCCCCTCCTCCCCCCCTCGCCACCACGCCACCACACCACCTCGGTTTGCGTCTGCTTTCCCTGCAGCGTTTGTGTTTACCCGTTCTGCGGCAACAGTTTCTCTTTCCCTCCTCGCTCCTGTTTCCACTTCCATTCTTTCCAAGCCACTGGCTGGGGCCTTTAATCGTTAGTGGCACCTGTCCCCAAGAGCCGTAATGTCCCCCATCCATCAGTGGGGGATGACTGGTATGCCTCCCCTGCTGCCCCCTCAGACTCAGGCAGGTGGGGAGGGTTCGCACTCTACCAGACAAGAGCGGTTGGAAGGTGTGCGTTTTGTAGAAGCTGATGTTCATGGTCACTGGATCTGGACTCTCAATCACTGAGGCCTGATGTATGTGTCCCACCCCTCCCAACTCAACCCCAAAAGCCATTCATACACATCCCCAGGGGGTGAGGATGGGCAATGCGAAGGAGGCTGGATGGAGGACAACCAGGACCGTCTGTGGTGTCCACTAATATGGTGATTGATGCTGTCAGTCAACCAGAAGTCATCTGGGTTACTGTTAGATTGATGGGCACTGCCAGTCTTATCATCTATTGGGAATCGATTCATCAATAATTTTGATTTTGAAAATCACTTTAATCATAAAAAGTGCTGCTTGCTATTCAAATGTTATTTTTTTAGACTTAACTACTAATCGATTTTAATTTGGAGACTTGAGTGAAAAAATTAGAATGACTTTTTAATGGTGAAGTATCAGCGTATGTGTAAATATTAATTTATGATGTGACTGATGTGATTATCGTAGATTAAAACGCATATTGAGAGTTTCCACCCTGGTGAGGAAGGAATTCTGAGACCAGCATGCAAATTAAAATGATGATTTATTATGGCTCGCGTCAAATTGTCTTTTTTCCATCATTAATCAATCAGTCGTTAATGATGCGTTAGTTTAGGCAGAGCACAAGAGCTGAGCAGCCAGGCATCAGCTGCTTAGCTACCAGCTGACCAGTAATCAGAGAGTAGAGAGAGTCAGCGGGAAAGTGATAACTCTCCCAGCTGAATCCCCGGACTGTTCCATTACAGCAAAGCATGTTTGCACTGTGTTTAAGCACATGTGAACTAAATGTCCAACAATGTTGCTACCAGCAAAAAATAAGAATACATTTTCTAATTAATTTTAGAAGCCCAGTGTGTTTTAAAAGTCTGTCACTTATGTTGCATACGTGCACTATACTGTGCACTATACTGTTTAACAACAATGACACTAAGAGCACATAATGAAGCTCTGCTAAGGCCAAACAATCCGTTTGCACTCACAGTGCAATTGAGCAAAGTCAACATCAGAAATATTTCTGATTCCTCAAATTAAGATCCGCACCGACATTGAACAAATAAAAACAACAGATGTGTAAAACCTGTTCAGGTAATCCCCTAAAGGTGAGTAGTGCTGAGACAGAGCAATCAGCAGGTAAAACACAAAACACCTCTAATGTACATCTAAAACCATCAGTATTTTGTTTATGCTAAAGCAAAAAAGTAATGTAAATGCACTATTGGATATACTGGATAATAAAATGTGAGCGGACCAGGCATAAATTAATCTCCTGCACCTCAGTACAGATATGAAAGACTGGGATGTGATGGCATCAATGGCACAAAAGATCAGAAAACCCAGGTAATGGTAAAATTATTCTAATAATTATCCTTTAAATTAATTCTTATTATATTATAATATATTTTTATTAAGGAAATAATTTGAAAATAATTATGTATTATCTCAAATATGACTAAAACTAGCCATAACCCAAAATATGAGATCATAAAACAAATATACAGAACAAGGTCAATCGTAAAGGGCAACAGCTAAAGTCTGACCAAGGGCACCACAATGTTACCAATGGTCCAGAAAAGTAATACATGTGGTCTGGCAGACAAGTTGTAAACAATTTCCATTAGATAAAATACAAAATATGTTCAATCTGGAGGTTTGGCCAGTTTTTTGCCTAAAGTATTTTTGTTGCGATGTACAGTAGCTGTTTCGCCTTAGTACAGTAAACATAGACAGCAGCGTGCTACACTCCCATCAACCAAAGGTTTCAGTGACAATGAGGGCCAATGCAGGTACCATATTGATGGTGGGTATATCACTGTATACAATTATGTGACCAGGCTCTTTTACATGGGGGATTATGGATTAGTGGATCACACACACATTTTACTGATTCTAAAAATAATAACGAAAGAAAATAAATGTGATCAAAGCTGATCTGGAAGTAAAAATTTAGTTTTTGTTTCATCTCAATAAAAGGTGTCTGGGAAGCATTTTTAAACATATCTACACTTTCATCTGCTCTCCCACAGAAATACCACAAATAGACGATATAAAGCTCATTAACTGCTGTCTGCGGTGAAATGAGTGTGAACTCTCGCACCATTTGCTACACGACATGTCACTCAGCCATAATTGGAAAATTCTGCACAAATAAATAAAAAAAGGACCAGGTGACATGCCAGCATGTGCTGTCTCTCTCTCTTATTCTCACCTTCTCTGTCTCTATATTTAGACCCAGGAGATGAACAGGAAAACATTTGCATTAGGAAAAAGCATCTACTAGAAACATACTTGACAAAAATGAAGGAAGTCTAAACTTGGGTGAATATACTCCATTTTCCATTTTTGTTATCATGTTAGAAAGCGTTTGTCTGCAAACTGCAAACTATTTCACCAAGTACATATACTGCAGCTGGAGTAATAATCCATCCTAATCCGAGGCGCGAGCTGATCCTACAGAGATAGTGTGATGAAACTACACAGCATCAATATTATATGAACATGAGAACTAAAGATCCTGTGGGATTATTCAGGGCCACACTCGTCTCTTTAAAATCAAAAACCTTCTTTTATCCTCCTCATGCCACAGTGGAGTTAGCCAAGGAGGTTTCAATTATACAACATATGGAAAACTGTGAGTGCAGAGTAATGTTGTCATGCGTTTTTCTCTACCTGGCCCAGGTTTGCCAAAGGTGACTGTGATAATACATAACAGGCTCTGTGCATCCAATCATTCATCCATCCCACTGGATTATCTCATTTAAGTGGGAGGCAGGGTACACCACGGACAGGTCACCGGCTATTAACACAGCTATTCACAACAGTCACACTCACAGTCACATTCACGCCTCACATCCAACCTTCATGTCTTTGGTATGTGGGGGGGGGGGGAGTCATAGTACCCACAGAAAACCCACACAGACACAGAGACCACATGCAAATGTCACATAGAGAGATTCAAACCGGCAACCATCTACGTGTGAGGCACAAGCACTAACAACTGCACCACAGCGCCACCTTCGTTGGCCCCTCAAACGCCACATGATAACACTTTCTTACATCACTGATGTTCTCTGTTGTTATATAGTAAACGGACCTTTGTACCTGTCTGCATCATAACATAAAAATGAATTACAGTCATTTTAATGTGCTTACCTTCATAGCATCCAAACTTTTGTCTTTAAATTCACTTGAAACTGCAAGTGTTAAGGGACTGTGTAAAATTGCAAAGGTGTAGCTGCTCTAGGTAGCACTAGCCCTAATTACCATGCTGCTGGCCAGTTTATTTCATAACAGTGCAACATAATTTATGTGCTCAGGTTTTATTTGGCTTGTGGAGTATAAATCTAACTGGGTACTCCGCAGATGGTACATAAATGTATAGAGGAAATGGAGCAGAGTGCAGCACAAAGAGAAAATCTCACCTTTGCGAATCTGGTACATTGATTTAAATGTTAATAAAACCACTACAAGAAAACGGGCTGACTGGGGTATGTGTCCTTTTTTCCAGCTTGGGACGTATAACCTTGCCAGTTGATCAAACTGTCCAGTCAAATCATCCACCACATATTATTTCTCCTTGTTAACGCTAAACTTCAGCTTTCACAGTCTTCTGTTCTCCTGGAATGCAGCGACCACTTTGTTCACAAAATTGCTGAGCATTTATCTCAAAATGTAGATTAAAAAAAAACACCAGCAGTTTTCAACAACAAAAGCGACTGGCTTTCATAAGGCTTTCATAAGACCACACATCCGAAATGTGTGCTCTGCATACACCCACACCAATTTTTACAGTCAATGCTACAACGCAGTAGTGTTTTTTCCTCAAGAATCACCAGATGTTGGTCAAAAAGGATCAGAGAATAAGGATTTAGATATTAATTGGAATGTATTCAGAACTGTCTGTCTCAAAAATGCAAGATATGCCCTGAAATTCCTCATAGCCTGACACCAGTGGTCATTTCCTGAGGACAAGCTACATCCACTCTTTCACAGCTGCAAGTGTTGTTTCTAATATTTATTTCCAATTGAGGGAAACATGGGCCTTGTTTGCAATCTGAGAGGATTTTGCACAAATCACATGTTTAATGGTGAAAGAGGATCCCCTGACTAGCTCTGCAGAGGTGTGTGTGTGTTGTGACTGCTGCTCCCTGGGCACCAGCTAATGTGTTGTCAGTGGGGTTTTTAAAGGCAGGATCATTTTCCGGTGCCCTTCAGGAACCACTCAGATGTGTGACCTTCAGCGCTGCAGGTGCCTCGCGTCTCCACTATCCTTTTAGATTCATTCAGCCCTAGATAGGATGACACATCTGTCTGTGTGCTGTTCTGTTCTTATCACCTCCGCAATTTGTCCTCAGAGGGAGAACACAATGGGGAAAGCCCACCGCTCATAACGCCTAAATGAATTTCAAGGTTAATGCTCGGCTTTATGCATTAAATTAAATCCAGTGTAAATGTAGGTTAATGTTTGTTAATAAAGGTTATGAGCAGAGTCTTTAATCTTTGAACTGAGCTGTCAGGTCACTGTTCTCACTGACTTATAATACCACTGTAATTTATACTTTTTTGACTTGGCCAACATTCTTATGAATGAAACCTTCCAGCAAATTGCATGGAAAGATAAAGGCTAAAATATGCTAATGATCAAACGGCAGCAGGAATGTGAACACATACTTGCATGAGACCAGTTGTTTTGGGAAAGTCAGACATTTTCAATCTAGATTTTCTATGCCCCAGCAGCAACAAAAAAACATTTGCTTCCATAAATACTACTGCCTTTTTGTTATTAACTAAAATCACCTTTAAAATACACCTTGACGACTGGTATAGAGATGGCTGCAGTGATTTTGGAGCATACATGCATCTAAGTATGAACACTGCACTTTAGCACTTTCATATATGTGGCCACCTCCTGCTGACCATGGCCCCGGGGCTGAGCATGGGAATAGTGTTCACCACAGTCAGATTCAATAAAAAACAGCAAGTTCTCCAGGTCAACCTCCATCAAAGACCAAAGCCAATCAGGCCTGACATGAACCTGCCATTGCCATATGTCCAGGCAGCGGTACCACAGCCAGTTCCTCTCTTCCTACATCCCTACTTCCTCCTCATCCTTCATCACCTTTCCTCCCTCTACCCACGAGACACCTCTCTTGGTATCTCACACAAACGTATACACACATGTTCATTCAACATACATACAAAAAGGGTGCCACTTATTTCTCTCCTCTTATCCCCTGTATCATCCTTGTCGTTTTCTTTCCTTGTCTGTTCTCTCAGTGTCTCTGTGTGGTCGCACACCCCTCTACACTCTGCCCACTGCCAGACTGAAATACCATGTTGTCCATGAGCTTATTGTCTTTGACAGCGGAGTATAAACAGAGGGCCTTTGCCTACGTTAATCAGATTGCCCAGTGTGTAAGCTCCAGACAGCAGTTAAGAGTCTTTATTCTTAAAGACAGTGCTCGGAATCCTAACCACCCTAGAACCTATCAGGAGCAAATTCACGTTCTTTCCTGGCATTGTGACTTTGTTTACAGCTCACTATGTTTTCTTTCACATTAATCTATTTGCCGTTATTGCTTCTTTGGAAATGAGAATTTAGGAGACAGAAAAATCATTGCCATTTGGCTCTTTGAAACATTTGCTCGCTTGGCTTTTTGTTAAAGTTTCAAAGGGAGCGTATTTAACCTGACGACAGATACACATACAAAGACAAAAGGTTCTTGTACAGTCAGCCGGCAAGCAATAGAAGGCCGATGGATTCTGTGACATCAGATCTGTCTGTCTGCTCCTGAGGGGGTAGATGATGTCGAAAATGAAATCCAAAACAACGTCAACACATGCTCTGGCTACCCTCAAACTTTCAGCTACAGTAACAATATACCAAACTGAAAACGATTTCAAACTGGTGTTCCACCAATTACAGCTGCTTGCTTGGTGTTAAGCAACCAGTTGAATAAACATGCTCTAAACTGAGGTACCTCGTTTTGTCAGTGCATCGGCACAGTGACAATTTCTCAAAGTGAAAAAAAAGAGAAAAAAGAAAACAGTAAAGTAGATGGCGTATTTGCTCATTGAACCACAGATGGAGGCTGTCTGATGGGATTAGTGTCTTCTAGCACAAAATAAAAAGGATGGATGAAGAGGTGAATATGTGCGGCTGATTTATGGCCTCCTAAATTGAGTGACCTCTTTCATAAAAATATTTTCTATCCTTCTATCCATCTCATTTTTAAAGCAATCCATCACCTTTAAAAAGAGGAATAATCAGTCACGGAATAATTAAGTTGCCGCCATCCCTCATGCTATATTTTGGTGTATTGTGTATTTTATTTATAGCTTTTGGAAAATGAGAGCAGAACTCTGGTCAAACTAAATATGATGAGAGCCTAAATCTTTCATATTACTGGCAATATGGAAGCTGCTCAGTAAATTATCATAAAAGGAAGCCACTGCATACGATAATATGCTGCTGCAGAAGTACAGATACTAAGTGAGATTTTTATAGAGCTGCGTATGTATGGAAAATCTTACTAAACATTTAGATTGGTATGAAGGTCTTGAAAATTTATGGGACATTAAATGTCTTTGGGTTTAAATATCCATGGAAACCTTCTCACCATCTTAAAATAATCACACTATGGCTGTTTATGAAAACGTGGGTCTAAGATGGATCATAACTGCCTAAGCAATCACAGTATTTCATAGACTCGGGACTAAATTACAGAGGCATGTGATGCCATTGACACACATTCAATATGAGTCCAATGGTTAAGGTTACTGAAAGATTGTAGCTTAGACCACAAACTTTTTCGCATCTAGTGCTGTGAGTGACCACAAAAACAATCTGTCATCATGCAGTCATTACTTAATTAGTAATTATTGAGGGAAAATACATCAATGTTTTCAGTGATTTTTTTTCAATTGTGACATTTCAGTATGAGCATTTTGCTGAATTAGGTTAATAAACAAACTCAGAGCAGAGCGTCTGTTGTAAACATGTCACAGTCTATTGAGCGACAGAGTTTATACTTTGACCTGCGTATGCATATAAATGATGGGCAAAGAAAACTTCAACTGCACTGAGCAAAAATGAACACACACCTGCTACTCACAGTATGAAAATGAAACTAATGACAGCACATTACTCTGACCAACTGCAGGCAATTAGAGGATGTGGATTTCAACAAGTACTAAGTGGAGGCATGCACACACTGCAGCAATCAAACTTAATTCACTATTTTATTTCTTTATTTATTTTCCGGGGGTGGAGTACACCCACTGTATTACCCATGAGAGTACTTTGATTTTAATTTCATTTGGACTATAGGCCGTGCTGGTTTAATGATATTTATGACTCAGGGTTTAAAACCTATGTCTGGGTGGACTATTGAGAAAAAGCAGACTTTAAGCTTTCAGTGTTAGATTTGTGTGTTAAATCTTCACCTTGATGTGGTTAGACAAGAACAGCTGCTATGAGCTCCCTAATGAATTGAATACTGGCTTGTGATTTAGGAGATTCACTTAATCATGCATGTGTGTATGTGGGTGTGAATGTGTGTCTTTCTCATTTCCTTATTTCTAAGTTGTCTACGGCCTGCGTACCACTGGATGTTTCCCTGTAAGTGTGTCAATCAGTGCACCTAACTGTTTGTGAGCGTGTGTGTTTTTAAAGCTGCTATCCTCCTGTATGTGCGCTCACCAATGATAACCGATCTCTCCCTCTCTCTAACACACACACACACACACACACACACACACACCATTCCACTTTGTATCCCCCCTCCGTGATGACAGCACTGTCTGCTGGAGTACACTGCTTCTTGTCTCTCGGCACATTGTGTACCCATTAACAAGGCCCTGTGTGCAACCCTGGCCCCCTCCCCACGAATCCTCATCTTCCTCGCCTCTCAGTCGTCACATCCACTGAGCGCTGACACATCCAGGGTGAAGCTAAGTGCTCTGCTGCAGCGCACTTGCATGACGGTGCAGTGGCCCAACCCGAATAAAAAGCAAGCAAGGGAGAAGGACTGTGCCTGCGCTCACACTCTTAAGTATTAAACCTTACTAAAAGATTACATTTGACAGAGTTCAGGCTTGTTCTCTCCATCAGTACGGGGGAACACAGCATGGTGTGCCATTAATAAGCTAAGCTAGGATTGAGAAGAGTCGTTATCGTCCGGCAGTGGGTGGGGTCTTGATAGATAGCAGCGTCCTTGGCTTTGTGATGTATAGCGCCAGGGGGATTTAATTCAGCCGCAAGTGCGACGTGGTTCATTGTAATTTGCTCCAGTGACAGTGTCTGGAATCAGAAATGTTTCCTCTACGCAGGTACCTAATGCACCCAAAGAGAGAGAAGGTTGTTGGCAGCAAGGTGGTGCCTCACAGCAAGAAGGTCCACGTTGTGGAGTTTGCATGTTCTCCCGCGTGTCTGTGTGGGTTCTCTCCGGCCAAAAACATCCACTATGTGGGTTAGGTTGATTGGCCACTCTAAATTGCCCATAGGTGTGAATGTGAGTGTGAATGCTTGTTTGTCTATATATATTATATATGTTGGCCCTGTTATAGGCTGGCTGTCTGGGGTGTACCCTGCCTCTTGCCCCCCGCAACCCTGAGAAGGATGAGCAGTAGAAAATGGGTGGATGGGGAGAGATGGTCCATGAATGAACTGCAACAGTCATGGATCTATTATATTTTAAAATGCATTTAGAATGTTGAAATAGTCACAATATGTTTCATAGAGGGCTCTGAGTGCTCTTATTCAAGATGAATTCACTGAAGGTTGAACCTGCTGCATTTCTTTTTTTTTTTTTACCATCTCCAAACCCGGCAACCTTTGGATGAAGCATTTAACTCAAGCCTAAAGTACTGTACGAAAATGTGGTCTCCAGACTCCAAACATTCAGACACATTAGAAGGAAGTGAGAGAAGCAAGGTTTTCCTACTCAAATAACAACTAAAGTTAAATTGGACCATTAATGCCATCAGTCAATGAAAGCGTGGCTAAGGCAATGACAGTCATAAAAATTGTAATGGGAACATATACATCACTTGTTAATTTACACCTGCTCCTATTTTTTTCCCATTTGCCTATTTTATTCACTTGACATATTTATTCTTACTGCCATCTCTTTTTGAAAACCCTAGAATATTGAAAATTTGATGTTTTTCACTACAGCACCATATGAATCATATTCCAGTACAGATCAAGGAAAATGTTGCTCATGCAGTCTCTTGCACTAAGGTAGTTTAACAGGGTGGATGTTTACAGTCTGCAAGTGCTGTATCTCATTCAGCTGAGGGACAGTTTCCCAGCTAAGAATAACACCATCTGTCCCTTTCACTTTTCTTGCACTCACATATGTTCAGGGTTTTTAATACTAACACATCATCTCAACCATATATGTCATTAATTTCATTTCTCCTTTTAGGTTCCTGTTTATTCTCGTCATGACACATCTGGTTTTGTACGAAGCAAAAGGAGAATACAATTGGGATGGACCAAGCCGTCTGACTGGGTATCACCTGGTACATGCAAATGCAAAATGTGTATTTCCTCCATCATGCTTTCCTACCTACATCACTGTCATATATTTGCATATTATCACCAGAACAATGCCAAAAGTGTCATTAAGGGACTAAATGGAGAAGCTAAATAACAAAGCAAATTAAAGTGCTACTAGGAAAAGTAAAATTACAATAAAAGAAAATGCAAATGTGCTACATTTCGTAAACAAGCTGTTGCATTAATTGTCTAAACTGTGTTTTGTAAGTAATTACATGTTTTTAATTCGTTAACTTTTGTATTTATTGGTTCCGTTGTGAACTTCACAACATACACTAATTATTTATTGATTAATATTTCATCAGTGAAGCAACAGCTAATACGGATTATCACTGTAATTATGTTCATTCATTTAACAAATAACATAATAATTTTTAATTAAATGCATTAATGTACACTTTTATTATACTTCTGACATTTAGTTGCCTTCCACACATGTCAATATAACCTCTATATGACAAAATTCAATTGTGATTGCATTTACAGGGAAAATGAACACATGGTGTCAAAATGACCCAAATATGAATTTGAAGAATTTACATTCTTCTGCTCAATAACATGCAAGACAAATTCTGTACCATGCTGTTCACCCGCAGAAACAACAAGGTCAGATAGGAACCTGGACAGTGTCACTCTCACTGCAGATGTGTGAGCAGTCACACTGAGAGATTTGAGATCTTGGAGTACAGTCAACTTGAAAGTGACTCAGGAGCTGGATCTAATCTGCACTGTTATCTGTGACAGGAATCAAAGGCAGAAATGAGAGGGGACCCCAGGACATTACAGGGACCCGGGAGCTCTATCTGGCCAAGGATGGATCAGAACATGTGTGTTGGAGCCTATTTGATCATACAGTGCACGCACGCACACACACACACACACACAGGCAAACATACACAGACACACACACATGTGCAGAAAAACGCACAAACACAAACCAATAACTGCTGTCTCTTGTCTCTAGCTGGCATTCCAGGTGAAACGTGAAAAAAACATGTATGCAGAGGCTTTTGTGTCTTACGTCTTACTTTGGAATTTGATTTAACACGATTGATGCCAGCGCAATAGCATTTTATCAGTGCTCAAGGACAAATGAAAGTAAGTGCTGCTAAACAACAAGAGGCCTGAGCGATATCCCTGCTCCGCTTGATGTTTAGATGCCTGATTTCTTTTCTTACCAAAACAAAAAAGACCTTCTTTGTGCCTTTGATCCGCTGCTTTGTGCATGAGAGACAATTTGGTGCCAACTTCTTCCTCAGCAGGGGAAACTCAATTTCTTGTGTGCAAAGGAAAAAAAATCACTCAGTTGAGTTGATATCGTACACAGCCAATCAGCAGAGTTTTTTTTTTTCATATTGAGATTTCGGTCAATCATGGTGCATTTCAAGTAATGTTGTGTGGTGTAAACACAGAGACGTGAGAAAAATATTGAGGATGGTGTTAGACAGGCGTCTGGAGCTGGATACGGACAAGTGGACATGGTATGTGCCTCAGCCTTAGGTGCCACAAAGGGACCAGTGTGTTGGTTCTTGTCTGGTTCTGTTTCATAGAATGACACAACTGGGGCCTCATTCAATCGGCATGAGTCACACAAATGGAGGGATTTTACAGTTTACCTAAAAAACAGAGGGCATTTTCCAGACTGAAGGAGCAAGGGAAACGATCTCTCAAGGCATCCTAATTGGAGTTTGATGCTTGAGCAGGACACTTATGGTCCTCTTGGTTGTCAGACCACTGGATTTATGTACTGTCTGTACCCTGTTAAAGCACATCAACTGTTTGCCAAAGAGAATATGATATTTCCTCAACAAGGAAAAACTAAAATCTAACTCACACAAAAAAGTGTAAAACTTTTAAGACCCTCAGGCATCACAAACAAGATGCTGAGAGGTAGCAAGCAATGATTAAATGCCGTTAAAAAAAATGGAGTAAACACAGTGGTAGGAACTGGGGAAACATCCAGATGCCTCAGAGCAGCAACTGCAACAACATCAGTAGCTTCCACCACCATGATAGAACCTCTCTAAAGTAGTGCGACGTTGCCTTTAGAAAAATGCTTAGCTCAGCATATTATGTCAACATGTACACAATGACCCACAGAGGATTAAACAAAAGAAAGGAGCCAATCAGTATGAAGCAGGCCAACAGCAATTCATGAGCTGAACAAAAAAAAGCGATACAGTTACAAATAATATGTTCTGCATTACTGAACTTCAGTGTGGATTTAAAAGGGCTACAACAATTAATCATTGATTTAATTCACCACTAGACAAGCAGCCGAAAGGTGAAATTCAAATCGAATACACCTGCAGGTGTAGGTGCTGGGTTTAGCTACCGTGCACACGGTGGATCTGCTCACTGACAAACTTCTACCTTCAGTGAGGCGTGCACAACCCCTCTGCTTTCTCTGACACGCAGAGATGGTGTTTATACTGTTAATACGCCTCTGCGTTGTCTGCTCTAACGCCACTTTATTCAGTTGTCAGACCTAAAAAGTGTAAGCCTGTGTAATTTCTCTAACTTCTTACTGCTGGTTGCACCCATTCATTTTCATACCCAGCCATTTTTGTTTGGCTTTTACGAGTTTTGTTCTATTTACTCTTTAGGTGAGACTGCACAGAGGAAGGATGTTACTTTTTACTGATTAAGTTATATGTGCATGTTGCAAAGTGTCTGTCTATAAAAAAGGATTTAATTGTTGTTAAGGAGGCACACGGGAGTGGTGTGATGTTGTTCTGCTGTTGGAATTAATGCATCTTATTTATTCTTTAATTTAAGAGGTATATAAAACTGTCTTCATGTAGTTGGGCAACTACATGGCACACTCCTGGTTTGAAAGGGCTTGCTGGGCAGATTAGCTTTCTGATAAAACATGGTGACACTGTACAGATACCAGCTAGATGAGAATCTTCAGATATTGGCTTGTCAATATAAAACCCATCCAGATTATATTCAATTTCATGTTCATATACTGTTACACCAGGACAGGGTGTCCAGATGCAGACTGCAATTTAATATCTTACGTACAGTAGGTGAAGCGTGTATGCTGTCTTTTAAAAGAAACACAAAGAATCACATTCTTGAGTCAAAGAATGTAGAACACTGCCACGATATCTGCCTTGAATACAGCCTATAATTCCAAACAATTCAGTAGCAACGTCGAAGCTCTGATGGCTCTCGTGTGTTATATGGTGGGCTGACAGCGATATCAAAGGAAAGGAGTGAATATTTCAACAGCCCAGTTCCAACAGAACATAAAATAATATGGATTGTCTGTCAAGTCAATCGTGTGCAGTACAAGAATGTTTTGTATCTGAATTATTGAGGCTTAGGAAAATTAGCTTCTATTTGCTCCTTTGTAGTTATTTCTTTGGTTTTAGGATTTCCATTATTTTTGATTCAGTCAGCTGTTCCTGTGAAACTCACTGTGCCTTCACTGAAATGTTTGCTTTCTTACTGTGCACCTGCACATCATCAGCTACAGAAGATGTATCACTCATACGGCCCAGTGAAAGAGACTCACTGCTGTGCCATTATGGGTTCTCCAGCTCTGCTCCTCTTCAGGCCTCTTGGAGGTGAAAGATGGTAGGTGTCTCATACAGAGCCATCTGTTATGATTATGGAGACCCTGAAGGGGTGAGTGGTGACTTAAGTGGGCCTCTAATTGAATTGGGTGTGGGGGTAATCTCGTCAGAGTGCTGGGGTGGCAGGCACCACTGCCAACTACTCCTCCACGGGCTTCTTTTTACCCCCATGCTGAAATAATGCACGACACTAAAGTTATGGCAAATACATATACTATATCTGCACTGTACCTCCAGCAGCCACTCATACCCATACACTGTATATCTATGAGTGGCTGCTGGAGAGAAAGATGCGTGTGGTACTGAATATAAACAGCAGAATGATTCTACATGTCAGACATTTGGCCAAAGGCAAACAGACATGGGTTTAGATTTACACAAGACCTCTCTATATTTACCATCATCTCCTCATGTTTTATCAGATCATAATCACGTCAAGCAGTAACAAATATAAATCAGAATGATGCAGTAGTTCATAGATAGCACATGTAGGGCTATAGTGTTAAACAGGCTCCTCTGATAAGATCCTATATCTGATCTGTTTTCGAGAAGTGACTTTTTTATGATAAGAAAACCCTAAATTAACAGCATTACTGAAACGATCCGTTACTAATTCACAGCCTTCTTCCTCAGTTTGAGGAAATGGTGAATGGGACAGGACATAATCGGTAAATCTCAAACACAGAAGTACAATCAAATCCAGATGGATCTGTAGTTGTTTAATGCTTGAATGAATAAACGTTTGCTAAGATGTCAAGGTGCTAAAATTTTACAAGCAGGACACTGATGAGTGTAAAATCAATTATTACTTTGTGTCGCAGAAGTGCTATTTAGACTTTGTTTATTATTCTGAATAAAAGTGACTATATATATATAAACATTTATATAGAGGGGTAAACTTTTATTGACCTAATATAGCGGCAGAAAAATATTGCTGTAGTGCCCACATACACACAAATACCAGCACAGAGCGAAGCGTACTTCTGTGAATTCTGTATATAAAAACGATCATTGGCCACTCTGGGAAGCTTCTGTTGATTAATGTGTATAGCTCTACAGCCCCACTGTCCATGCTTGACCTTAATGCCAGCTCATTACCAGCTTAATTGAAAGCAGAAAGTCAGAGCTGTCCCATGTCTACGCACAACTTTTATGCAACACGAACTAGGCTCTTTACTATGTATCATCTCTCTCTCTCTCTCTTTCTCTCTCTCTCTCTCGCTCCCGCTGTCTCTCTCTATCAAACACACACACACACACACACACACACACAGTTATTACTCCTTAACTCAGAGTTGGAGATCTGCACACGCTTCCTCATTAAGCCCTGGCATGTATGTATGTGGAACTAAGGTTGCTTTACTTTTCTTATCTTTTCTTTTCTTTTACAAATTTTAAAATATTATACTACGCATGTGAAGAACAAATTTGATGCGACAAACAGATAAATATGGTTGTGCTACCCACTAAACCTAGCATATAATAATGTAAAAATGCATCACATGAAGTGTTAACTAAGCAAGCAAACAGTAGGAGACAAAGTCTGACTTTTTTTTTAAACCAACGACCAATAGCCTAACTCCAGGTCACCTTATTCATGTGGTCCAACTGGGGTCTGCAGAGGCCACATTGCATTGTGCTAAGTGAATAGTGGAAGTCATCGACAGGAGCATAATGCAGCGGTAGCCGAATGAAGCAGAGGTCCTCAACCTGAACTTTCTGCAATGAAACCCTTTTCATTTCTTTTTGGTAAAGTGACCTTCATAACAATGGCTTCTGCGGGGATGTCAAGCTGGGTGTGGAGAACAATAGACAGTGGGATGGCAGGATAAATGCCCTACTGATAAAATCTTCAGGTTTGAATCATAATTGGTTTTATTCCATTCATCTTATTTACCACACCCCTTGAATATTATTTCCATTGCCAGACTATATTTTGTGTTTTCAGCATCTGTCACATCTCTTTGTTTGTTTTTTGGTGAATAACTGTTCTTAATATAGGACTAAATAGGACATTTGTTCTGATTTTTAAAAAACAGTAATTATGACTGGTAGAACTCAAATGCACCCTCTTAAGTTAATCTTGTAATTTTAAGAATTATAGTGTTTTGAGACTCCCACCTGTGATTACTGAGCAGAGCTGTGGAATCCACAGTTAACAGAGAGATGTTACTCCTCTGAAAAGGCTGGGTTAATGTAGAATGTTTTAATGACAAACTCTTGGTGAAAAATTCTAATTTTTACCACACAGAGGCTCATTGAATGCTGCACTGGTTTGTTTTCATTTTTGGTTAAAGCAGAATCAATATCTGTTTTGTGTAATTGGCCCTGATAAAAACTTGTGTGTGCTCTGAAAAGGCATGTGTCTTTACCAAGACTTTCAACCCAATCATCAGTAAAAACAATGCACGTGCAATAATACTGACCTTGTTATTTCGCCGGGCATCAAGTTTTCACACTCCATTGCTCAATATTCCACTGCTTTATTGGACCACTTGTACCGAATGGATTCCACAGCTGACCACTTGGCAAAACAGTCCTTCTGGGGGTAGATTCAGCAACATCTGTAAAAATGACAGGTTGAATCACTGAGGTATAGTTCTGCTGCCCTAAGCAATCCTTACACCACCACTAATTGATAGGAACATTTACAGCTGAGAATAATACCAGTCAATATGCAGGAAGGGGGCAGCTGCAGGGGTACGTGCCACTTATAAATGTATGCATGGGACATTGAAATACTCTGATTGGGAGTTTGGAGGCCCTAAAGAACCATAGCAGTGACCTTTTCTCTTTTCTTTCCATTATTTGAAGAGAAAGGCTGGGGTTATTTCACAGTGAAGGGCACCTATTTTCCTCACATGGGTAGTTTGACATGGACAAATAGGGAGAGATGCAAGGGAGGAGAGCAAGAGAGGCAACTTAGAACAAGGAGTGAAACGGCACTGGGAGGGGATTATGGTGATTTAAAACCTTTCCAACCTCCACATCTCCTCCCAGTGGTTTTCAGAGACAGACTGGAACATAATGAAGACAGTCCATCAGTCCATCCAGCTCTTTATTTGAGCTTTCCATTTTACACAGTGGCTGTGATTAGGCTGACATCTATGAGCATGTGCGAGAATGAAAGGAATCAATTTTTTATATCTCTGTGTGTGTGTGCATATATACTGTACACACATACTGTATTTTTTTCTGTATGTATGCGTCTCGACGTAAATCTTTGCTCCATCTCTTTGTCTCCTCACAGTTTTTCCTCTCTAAATCCTCAATCCTGCCTTTTCATAATGGCTACGGGCAATCGACTGAAACGGCAGGCTTGAGCAGGAGCAAAGAAAGAAGAAGCAGGCAAATTAATGATCCTACATACCCGCTCAGATGCAAGCTGAGACATATTTCCTCCAGGAAAAAGGAAAGAAGAAAAAACAGCCACCTGTGTTACATTATCTCCCCACTCTTTCACTCAATTTCTCTCCTTCCTTCCGTCTCTCCCTCCACCTTGTATTCTCGATGCATTGCTGCCCTCAACCTGAGAGTGGACATTTATTTTCTTGGTAGAAAAAAGCCAAACAGGAGGAGGAAACTCACAAGGAACTGTCCACTCCACTGGTGCTGAAACAAAAGAATTACTGAGGTGCCGCAGGGCAACACTGTGTTTACAGGGAACACAAACATCACAGAGGACTGATCATCATTACAATTTCAACAGCACATTTTCACCTTGAAATCAAAACACTGAGGAAAGACGCCAGAAGCAATTCAGATGGTTCTTTTTAATGTTCACAGCCACATTCTCACATATCAAAACAACTCTCTTACATTTGCTTACCTGCTCTGCCCCTGTGATTACAATTTCCACATTACTGCAGTCATAAATGAAAGGCAGTGCATCAAACACAAACATCTGTTCCAGTAACTCTCCTGACAATTGCTGAGGCTGACTACATATTGTTATTTGTCAATACGCTCATAAATAAAGCACAAAGTCTCTAAGTGTAATGCAAATACTTCTTTTTAGAACAAATCTGCCTGAGCCATGCTGGTCTGGAGGCAGGCCTCTATGGCAGTGTATTAAGCAGAGGGAGCCAAGTCAGAGCCCTGTGGCATAAATTGATTGCGAAAGACATATGTTGGCAACGCTGTATTTCACTCCGTGTGAAATCTCCCCTATGGGGTAAAACAGTGAGGGAGGGAGAGAGAGGAAGAGTGCAGTAGTGGAAATGAAGAAGAGGAATGAGCTTCTGTGCAGGCAGACGTCTGTGTATGTGTGTGTGTGTGTGTTTATGGGTGTGTCCCTGCAGTATTTGTTTATACATGTATTTGCTTATGTGCAGGAAAACTTGCATGAAGAGCTAGGTGTTGTGTGAACCTGTATTGTCTGCGTGTATGCAAATGCGTAGCCTTGCAAAAATCCTCAGCTAAGTGTCAGTGTGTCGGCACACTGAACAGACCTTGATGATCAGCCAGTCATCCTACCATGCTGAGTGGGCCATTTAAAAGACGGCCATTTTCCTGGCAGCTCTGTGGAGAGAAGTATGATGGAGGGAGAAGGATGGACGGAAATGTTTTTATGTGTGTGTCTGTGTGTGTGCAAAGAGAAAAGGAGAAAAAATAGCCTGGGGGGACAAGGCAACAAGACATTCCTCATGGCTTTTATGTACCTCATACATGAGCGTCTATTCATCCTGCACACATACTGATACCTTTTCATGCTTAACCCAACAAACGGGTACACTACATATGAACATAAAGTCCCACCCACACACGAAGACAAGCATGGGCACAAATTACATATCACACCACTTCAACCACCAACACAGACTTCACAGACCACATGCTGTGCCTCCATTAGCTGCACTTTCATGCAAACGTCCTTCATCAATTACATTTCCAGGAAGTGCTGAGAGGAGACGTTTGCGCAATCTACCATTCTGATGTTGCTTTAGTTGAAACACTGACATTATAAGATGGATAAGCTTTGAATATACTGCAGTGATATCTGGTTATAACTCACAAAGCAACTTTCCAAGCTTAATCATGCATTTAAATGGTGCATACAAACATGTTTGCTGCATGTTTTGCAGGCAGCAGGTAGGATGAACGTCCTGTTATTTGTTAGCGCACGGCAGAGGTCATTACACGGACTAATCACCTGTATTCATCACGTGTGCCACGCAGCAACCAGAAAAAACGTGGGGTGATCAAGGAGTTGTGGAGACGTTGTGGGTGATGAATGCTGCATTCGCTTCGCATGGAGTTTTCCCTAAATATGAGCTGTCACCGGCAGCGAGAGCAGTCAAGTGTCAGCCTCCTGGTGGCAATCACAAGGACACACAAGGGTTTTTTGTATATTGGATAAACAAATGTGTCGACCAAGGATGAAACTACTTTAAATAATCCAGCTACTTTTCATTTGGTTAGTGTGATCAAATTAGTCACATCACACTGATACACTGCATTTGCAAAAGAGCAAGTGATATCTTTCTTTAAAGGGAACCTATTACACTAATTACCAGCTCTGTAATTAAGTCCACTACAAAAGCCTTCCAGATACAGTCTCTGTATATTTTTATAACCCTGCATAATACAAGCCTCAGACAGACAAGCTGTTGTCTGTCTCTGACTGTGAAGGTGGGGGAGTTCTGTCCTTCGTGGGCAAGATATTTCTATAGGTCCCTTGAACAGGTGAAACCGAGCATTCTAATACAGGGGGTCCTCGAGTTACGACGGAGATCCATTCCTGAGAATGTGTCGTAACCGAATTTCGACGTTAGTCGGAAGATACATTCATTGTGCCATTGTGCCACTAGATGTCGCTATAACACCACCCTACAATAAGAGTTTACTGTGGTGAATTGCCTTTTGTCACAGCAGGGGTTGATATCGCGAGTGTAATGAGCATTTCCTTTGGATTT
This sequence comes from Trinectes maculatus, assembly GCA_016785345.1. NCBI lineage: Eukaryota > Metazoa > Chordata > Actinopteri > Pleuronectiformes > Achiridae > Trinectes > Trinectes maculatus. Next base: position 308,569 of record JAFBJQ010000109.1, read on the forward strand.
CTGATATCAACCGTGTAAACCCTGTGTTGTGAATAAACCTACAGTATTGCCACGATCCCGAACGCATCTGTGTCCGTGTGCATCTCCTTACCGGATGCCGCTGCCCCCCCCATACCCCACCCCCCCCCCACCCG